>BPLQ01014581.1:1032775-1068315 GCA_021605075.1 Caerostris darwini
TCAAAATTTAAATCGAATATTCTAAATTCTAATGTATGAAAAGAATATGTTACGTTAAATAATATGAATATGTTACACAAATGTTAAGAAAGTTATAAACATTAAAAGTTTGTTTCTACCTATAAAAAATATATTTTAATATATTGACTAAACAGTTATGTACATAGAAAATTTCTCAATAATACATAAAATTATTGAAAAATATAAATTTTGGTTTTTAATAAAGGAAAATAAGGCTTAACTTTATTTATTAACAGTATATTAAATTTAATATTATACTTTGAGCATTTTGATACTAGTTTCCTGTAATCTTATTACAAGTGAAAGTGCTCACTCTAAAAAGTCAATTTAAATTTTCAAATTTATGATTAATAAATCACTTAGTTTAAATTTTTAATGGCTTATTATTAAAATGAAGATTTTCTTCTTGAAAGAATACACCCTATTTTATTTCTTTTCGCATAGATTAATTGATTAATATAATATTTAATTCATTCACATGCACTCTCATTGCCTGTAATGCTTTACAATAGCAATCAAATGGCCATCCCTTCCAATTCTTCATAGGCATTAGTAAAAACCTCTAATTGAGTGTAGTATAAATATCCACAAAACTGCTTACCTACTGTCAAATTGGAGTGATATGTGGTTGTTATGTACTTGTCAAAGAATATACATTCCACTCTCTGGGACCGAAATGCTACAATTTTTCTCGTGGAAAAAATGCTACAATACAAACAAACAGATTTCCTAAGACGATTAGTAAATTCAAATTAAAAAGTAACGGTACATTTACACATACCAAGTACTTTTACGTGCAAATCGAAAGAAATAGAACAATTTGTTATACCTTTTCAGGCGATATTCAGAATTTTAATTTTTAAGATTCTTTGCTCTGCGATAGGAAGAATGAAAAATCTTGCCAACAAATGTAACTTATGAAATTCCAATAATCGCACTGAATAGCCATGCAAAGGAAAGAACTAAAGAGCAGAAACAGCGAGATAAATTGCCATATTAAAGGACGAAAAAGAGATCTTGGAGATTGTTCAGCCACCTCATTATTGAGAGTGCCCTCAGGTGTTATGCGGAAGAATTTGGTCTTTTACTTTAGAGCGATTTGAATTTTATCTTCAATGTAATCTATTCATTGCAGAGACCGTTTTGTTAGTAAATGTGCTCTGAAGGCATTGGATTAGTATTTTAATTTTAAATTTTCAGGGCATTCAGTGTTTTTGTGTCTTGCTAACAATGCACCAGTGAAAATGCTTTCTAATTTATTTTTCTGTTAACTTCTTTATGTGTTGTCTTATTGTAATATTTCATTGTTCAGTAAACAATTACGAGCTAAAAGAAAAATTCATGTCATAGATTTTTCAATTGTGGTTTGCTTTTGAAACTGGAAACCTTGAAATTACTTTCATTAATAATCATTTTGTTCCAATAATTATTATTATTTTTTTTTTTTTTACAAAATCTAATTTAAATATTTGAGGATGAGAATTTCAACATTCTAGCAAAAAATTTGTAATTTGTTAAATTTTAAAAGAAAAGATTTGATTATTTCTTTTTCTTTTTTTATAATCATTAGTCATAGATATTTAATGTCATAGATCATACCATTAAAAGTCTAATTTTAACTATGACTTTAAAAGTTAAATCAAATATTTTAAATTTTGATATATGAAAAGAGTAATGCACAAGAATTTAAGAAATAAGAAAGACATAAAGTCTACAGAAGTCTAAATATAATAAATATAAACAATATTAAATAATAAATAATAATATTAATATTAATAAATATATATAAGACTTATTTATAATAAGAAATTTATAAACATTAAATTTTTTTTTCTACCTATAAAAATATAATTTAATGTATTAACTAAACAGTTATTCATTTAGAAAATTTCTCCTTTAATACACGAAAGTGTTGATAAATATAAATTTTGAACTGTAATAAATAAAAATGAATGCTCAAATTGGTTAAATAACAGTATATTATATCTCCTATTATACTTTAAGCATTCTGTAAGCTGCCTGTAATCTTAATACAAATTGCTCACATTAAAAAAATCAATTTAAATTTTCAAATTTATGATTGCCAAATAGTCATTTAATTGAAATATTTAATGGGTTTTCATAAAAACGAAAATTTTCCTCCCAAAAGAGTGCATCTGTTTTTATTTCTTTTCCCACAGATTAATGCAACATTTAATTCATTAACGTGCACTCTCCATTTCCACAATGTTTTCCAATAACAATCAAATGGCTATACCTTCCAATTCTTCACCTTCTGTCACAACGACTATCGTATTTCTTTCTTTCGGTGATTCTATTTTTCTTATTAGCCGCAGCCTTCTGATGGTTCGAGAAGTATGGATCAATCCATTCAAACATTTATGGAATCTTCATTTATTTACAAACAATATTTACAAAAATATACAGGGTTGATGGTAACAGTTCAAAGGCAAAATCTAAACAGGAAGAAAAAATGTTCTTTTTGGAATAAAACAACTCATTTCCACAGCAACAGCTGGTCTCCACGGCAACAGCCCGTTTCCACAGCAACCAACAGCCCATCTCCCCGGCAACAGCTCAATTCTGAATCGGTTCCAAACGAGTTCTATAAAACTACCACGTGACGCTACGTGGCGCGAACTAAAGCATAAAAATTCCAACACTTTCATTCGCGCAACAACCTCAAGGTGTGCCAAGGATATTTGCCTGCTGATAGATTTCGAGACAGGAGATGCTTCATTTTTACGGGGTAGGGGTGCCAACCCTACGCCTAACACTCATATTAGACCGGGACCTAGGGTTTAAGATGGATTGCGAGTCACTATAAACATCCATGGTATCTCCTGGAATGGAATTTGAAACATGCGGCATCAAGAGCTAGAGCGCTAGTCACTCGACCATCAGGCCAAATCCTTTCCCCTTGGTTTGCCTATGTATCTGTTAAAAGGTGATATGTATTTGGGTTGTTTGTCTTTTTCCATCAGACAAAATGGTTCTTTCTCTGAATTGTATAATGATTTAAAAAAAATAAAAAATAAATAAAAAAGTGTGAACAATTCAAAATTATAAGTTATAAAAATATAGGGTACTTACGTATTAACGCTACCTTGACAATAGATTTGGCGGTTTTCAAGTGGCGCCAATCTAACAGCTACAGATTTGCTGATTTTTGACGCCATTTTTTAGTGCTACGAAAATGCGTATTTGGGATTTGCCAGAAACAGAACAAGATGCAATTTTATTTTTTCAAGTGCGAAATATTTTACCAAAAAACCAAAATGTCCCAATTCCCATGACATGAAACTTTATTTTGGTAAACGTAAGTTTTGGAAATGCAATTTCAGTCAGTGTGCTTTTCGTGTGGGACTTAGAAAAGACAACTGGTTTGAGGGAAGCAGAATTCCATTTAAAACCGCCAAATCTATAGCTGCGGTTGGCGTTCAAAAGATAACTGCGTGCGCGTGCGAACAACAAGATTGCTCTTTATTGGCGCAACTGTAGCCAAGGTAGCGTTAATACGTAAGTACCAAATATAGTTAATATGATATCTAGATGCGAAACAGAGATTAAATTAAATCAGAAATAAACCGTTAATTGATAACTTTCTCTGCAGACCACCTACATTGCGTCAAGCTATTTCCTGTAAGAACAGAAAGCATGAGAATTTTCGCTGAGTAGTAATCTTTCTGAACATCCCAGCCGACTTAACCATTTTAGAACAAATACAGCGCGAGCGTCTATGTCTCGTACAAGACAATAAATGAGAAAAAGAATCTCAAAATAATAATAATAATAATAATAATAATAATAATTTTGAAAATCAAAACATCACTTGTTTAACTGAAGTTTGAAGATGAAAGCGCAATTCGCAATTACATCACTTACGACAAGCTGCCTTAAATGAAATATGTCAATGCCTTTTCTGTGATATATTGTAGATCCAAGGCAATTCCGCAAAATAAATCTTAGGCGGAGACAGCTCTTTCCAAATTGGATGAATTAAACAAAGATCAATCAAAGTAAAAGGATAAATTAAAGTATAGTTGGTAAATAAGTAAATAACCTTATAAACTTTTGTTCCATATCATTTAATTTGGTTTGGTTTGGTTCCAAATTTAGCAGTCCCATTACCAATTAAGATTCTTGAAATATTTAAGCCATGACATTAATCACAGTTTATGTTCAAAGAATATTTAGTGAAGTGCCTTCTTTTTAATTATGTTCATTCATTATGTTCATTTAATCGTAAATTATCAGAATTAATTTTACAACAACAATTCAGCAGTAAATCATGTAAATGGATTTTAAAGGAACAAATCAATCGTAAATCATCTGAATAAATTTTAAGTAATATTAAACATAAAAAAAGTTTTTGAGCTTGAGAGGAATTAATAAAGGTGTCATAATAATGTTAAAAATATTATTAAATAACCTAATTCTAAGAAAAATAAAATATTTTATACGTATGAAAGAATTAAATCTTCTTAATTTTAAGAAATTTTGTTGATTGAGATGAATTTATAAAGGTGTCATAATAATGCTAAGCATATTATTAAATAACATAATTCTAAGAAAAAATCATTTTTCACAAATAAAGAAGATTTAATTTTAAGAATTTTTGATAGTTTTTTATTGCACTGAGTGAGTTTAAAATATATATTTTAATTGCAATGGTTTTAATACTTATAGAAATGGCTTTAACACTTTTTCACGAATTATCTTTATTACTAATTAGAAATTTTCTGAAAAAAATACACTTATTCTAAGGAAAAAATTCCTGAATTATAGAATGTAATTTCTTAAAAACAATTCTTTAAAATATAATTCTATATTTTTATAATATAATTCTGTATTCAATTTTACATTTCGTCTTAAAGGCCTCAAATAAAAAAAATTAAATAAAAGCGTTATCAAAAGAATTAACACTGTAAGATTTATTGATTTGTTACTAGAGATATCCTGTATAATTTTAATCATTATAAGCAATTTCAATTCAGCATTTTATTCACCTTTAATTATCAACAATATTTATGTCTCATTGTCATCTTATTGGAAGAGTTGTTCAGTCCAGTGGTCATGTTAATTAAATATTTCCCTCGCTTAAGTATTTTGAAGGGTCTAGAGTAGATTTATTTAGCAGAATAAAAGTGTCAAAACTATCACACAACTACAGATAATCTAGATTACACTTTATAATAGTTTTAACATTTTTTCACAAATAATTTTTATTAATAATTTGTGAATCTTTGTTCTCAGAAAAAGTCATGCCTTAAATAATGCATTTGTTAAAAATAAACTTTAAATTATAATTCTTTATTTACTATTCTTTCTTTAATTATTTAATTATAATTACTATATTCAATTATAATTCTTTCTTTGATTATTTAACAATAATTAATATCTTTAATTATAATTATTTATCTTATAATTCTTTCTTTCTTTAATTATAATTCTTATCTTTAATTATAATTCTTTCCAATTCTAATATACAAATACTTTTTTAATTATTTATTTATGATTATTTCTTTAATTATTTAATTATAGTTAATATCTTAATATAATTCTTTATTTATAATTACTTCTTTAATTAGTTAATTATAATTACTTTATTTAATCGTAATTCTTTAACATTTTTCCACAAATAATCTTTATTAATAATTAAAAGTTTTTCGTTCTCAGAAAAATTCATGCCTTAAATAAAGTATTTATTAAAAATAAACTAAATTATAATTCTTCATTTATAATTATTTCTTTATTTATTTAAATTTAATTACTATCTTCAATTATAATCCTTTCTTTAATTCTTTAATTATAATTAATAATTAAATTATTAAATAATATATAATATATTTATTAATAATAACAATATAACTATTAATAAAGATAATAATTAATTATCTTTAAATATAATTCTTTCAAATTCTAATTTACAAGTACTTTAATTATTCGAACCTTTATTTAATTATTCAATTATTCAATTCGCTCTTTAATTATTCAATTTTATTAATCAATTTATCTAAATTTATCAATTCTATCAAACAATTTATCAATTACTATGATTTGATTCATCAATTTCATTAATCAATTTATCAGTTATCAATTATTAATATTTAATTTATCAATTTTACTAATCAATTTATCAATTATTATTATTTAACACATCAATTTTATTGATTATTTTCTTTAAATTAATCAAATTATCCATTATTATTATTTAACATATCAATTTTATTGATTAATTTTTTAAAATTAATCAAATTTATTAATTAATTTATGAAAATTTATCAATTTTATTTATTTTTTATTTATAAATTTTTTAAATCATAATTTATCAATTTTATTATTTATTTATGTTTTCTTTTTCGATAATATGTTTTAATTGTTGTAGTCATTCTTGTATTCTTATAAAGAAAGTTAATTTTTTTTCCTTATAAAATATATTTCCAACGGAAAATTTTAATAAACGCAAATTCAAAATGATTTGGTTTTCAAGATTTATTGACCAATTACTGGGCATAGGTTGGACAATTCCATTCAATCTACGTAATCTTAATTCAGCACCTTCAATTATTAATAATATTTATGTCCCATTGTCATCTTATTGGAAGAGTTGTTTAATTTAGTGTAATCTTAATTAAATATCCCCCCTTCTAGCATATTCTGGAGTCACAAAAATTCTTTCTTATTATTTAATAATATAACAACAACTTAACAACAATTTAACTAACGAAATAAAGGTATCAAAACTGTCACAGAACTACAAGTAATCTAGATTACATTTTAGAATGGCCTTAAAATTTTTTTCACAAATAATCTTTATTAATAATTAGAAATTTTCTAAAAAAATCACCTTTGTTCTCAGAAAAAGTCATGCCTTAGATAATGTATTTATTAAAAATAAACTTTAAATTATAATTCTTTCTTTAATTGTTTAAATTAAAATGAATATCTTCAATTACAATTATTTCTTTAATCGTTTAATTATAATTAATATCTTCAACTATAATTTTTTTAATTGTTTAATTATAATTACCATCTTTAATAATTCTTTATTTATAATTATTTTAATTATTTAATTGTAATTACTGTCTTTAATTATAATTCTTCCCTTAAATATTTAATTAAAATTACTATCAATTATAAATCTTTAAATTATAATTCTTTATTTATTATTCTTTCTTTAATTATTTAATTATAATTCTTTAAAAAAATTTCCCAAATAATCTTTATTAATAATTAGAAGTTTTTTAAAACAATTATCAGAAAAAACATGCGCTTAAATAATGTATTTCTTTAAAAATAAACTTTTAATTATAATTCTTTATTTACTTTTAAAATTTTTCTAGCAACATCCAACGTAAAATTTTAATAAAAGCAAAATCAAGGTTTATTGACCAGCCAATAAATATAGGCTGAATAATTTCATTCAATATTCGTAATCTTAGTTCAGCACCTTCAATTATTAATAATATTTATGTCCCATTGTCATCTTATTGGAAGAGTTGTTCAGTTTAGTGGTCATCTTAATTAAATATCCCCCCCCCCCCAACATATTCTGGAGGCACAAGAGTAGATTTAATTAACGAAATAAAAGTGCCACAACTATTACACTACTGCAGAAAATTCTGTTTCGCTTAGTGCAGACCCGCTCTTTATAATGGTGCATTAATTAAAAGATTTGATAAAGAACATTTCCCTTTAGACATTTTCGATTTCTCCTAGTAGAATATTAATTATTAGAATTCATAATTACGAATTTCGGGAATAGTTTTCCTATATTTCCGAATAATTAAATTACACATTACTTTTCGGGGATATAAATTATGCAAATGACATGATTTGCATAAATAATCTAAATTACATAAATTATTAATAATATATGAGATTAATAGCTAAGTGTGTTACTGAAGTATTTTTCTTTATTTATAAAATGTAGATTATCCCTGTATTATTTTAATAATTAAATAATAATAATCTTGATTCGTAAGCTTTAATTTATTTAAAGATAAAACTTCGGGCTTGTAAATGATTTTCATATTCCAGCGAGGCCTTTCACATAGATTAATTTTGTGCAACAACAAAAATACTCCTTTGAGGTTAAATTCTAAGAATTAAATGCTTTATATAATAAAAATTAATTAGTTTTTCTGAACAATTAGAAAAGATGAAATATTGTGTAATTAATTAATTATTTCCTGTATTATTAATATTTAGATGAATATTAATTCGAATATGTAGTTTTTAAATATTTTTTTGAATGTCGGGCGTATTCGGGATCAGAATGGTGAATATATAACACTTTCAACGTTACACAGAGTATATTATCATGGGCGGCCGGGGTTATACACTACTTTCACATTTTGCCAGTACAATTTTAGACGAAGGATAATATCTGGGAAGTTTGTGACCTTTTCTCTAGTCCGACCATTTTCTAGGGCATTTTGTTTTACCAATTTATCATTAACAATCTCATAACTAGGAACATAACATTTTCAATCCATTATCCCTTACTGTGTTTCGAACTTAAGCACTTTTAATTTGGAAGCATGTGCGATATTCACTAAACTGTTCTAGTCCAGTGAATAGGAAAAAATATCATAAAATATTAGGTAACATTAAAATGAAATTTTGAGTATACACTTTTTATGAACTTATATTTATGAACTTTTTATTGTCATGAACACAAATTATTTGAAACTATTTAATCAAAATGCATTTATCTATGCCCAACTCGAGGCTCAGTGGATAGCTGGTGAGTATTAGGGCTGAGATTCAATCCACTGGTGGCATATTTGTAGACATTATTTCAAGAGCTAGGAGACTCGATGGCTGTTTGTGCTGATCAGTATCTTGCCTCGTTAGTCAGACAACCTTGTGGGAGTTTTCAGAGTTTTCTCCGATGCACAAATACGGGGTAGTTCCCCTTACAATTCCTCCCTGAAAGTACAGTGATTCGTAACCAAGTCAGGTACAGGTGCTTCATCGAGTGCTGCATCACAACAGAAGTTGCTCCCTTTTACATGCATAAACTACTCATGGGGTGTTCGTCCCGAGCTGCCTGACACTGAGGGTTAATGAAAACAACATGTTCATCTACATCAATGTACTTTTGCCATAGATTTCAGAGCATTTCCATGAAAGTTTCCAAGGTCACCTTTTGATTTATAATCAGTAAAGAATGCTTTGACACTATCGTCCCAGACAAAACATTTATTATTTTAAAAACAATTCTGAACGTTTAAAGAAATGTTACTCTGTACTAGACAAGTCTAGTGATTATTATGGAAGATTATTGTAGGGTTAACTACAACTTTTGTCTACAGATAATCATAACAGACTGCGTTTGATAAATTATGCATCATGTTAAATTTTAGCCAGTTAGCCTTATTTTAAATAACATATCAACTTAAATTTACGTTAGCCAGTTGTGTGACTTTAAACATCGACATTAAAACATTACTTTGAAGTAATTTACAGTGCTCCTTTGAAACCAAATTACACTAGAAAGTTGGTCGCTGTCTTTCGAGCAAACATGACGTCAGACATGGAAATAAAAAAAATCGTAACAGCATACAAAACCTCTTCGTGGTTGGAACAATGGAAAAAAAAAAGAAAAAAGAAAGTTTGCAAAATTTCTCCAGTTTTATTTCTTCCTAAAACCCCAAGTCACACACCGTAATTCAATAAAGTACATAATATGAAATTTCCGAGTTGAAATTTCCTTCCTGATTTAAATATAGGTCAAAAATAGAATTACTCGTGCGCTGTTTGAATAACGTTTTTTCTTTTTTCAGTTTTAAAACTGCGGTTTCGGAATAGTCTCCTCCTGTGAGAAAAGTCAACCTGAGTTTATATTTTAATGACACTTTTCGAAACTCGTAGAATGCCAGAGGGAAAACATTTATTTGCGTTTTGTTTTGTGCGCTAAATGATTTATAAGAATTTATACAGGACTTGACTTTGTTTCTGTTTCACTGTCGCATTTGTCAGAAAATTTATAACATTTTAAAAGTTATTATTCATACGACATCGTGAATTATGTATACATAATATGATAGTTTATACATATATACTTTATACATATTATGATAGATTTGCACCTAACAAAATTTCGTACTTTTGAATAAATGCACCTTTTATATCTTCCTTAGCTAAATATTATTTAAAAAGAATAAAGCTCATGTATATTTATGTTGTTGTTATAAAGCAGCTGGAAATACAGAGACAGTTAACCTTGATGCCTTATAAAAGGACTGCACCGATGTTACTCATTTAGCACTACACAGGGGACATGCGTGGCTTGAAGACAGGCTATGGACGATAGTGACACTAACCCGCAGTGTTCTACTGTCATACGAGACCGGGACCTACAGTTTAAAGAGGATTACGAGCCACTAAAACCATCCCTGTAACAACCAGGACTCAGAACCCGAAACCTGTGGCAACGACGGCCAGACCATCAGACCCCGTTTATATCATTAGAAAGAACACAGAATTGTCAATAATATGAGAACATTGCAGTTTACAAAATGCATGAATATGTATTTTTTTTCTTTTATAGCAACTTTTATGTCATAATTGTAAAAAAAGTAATGCAATACCATTTTAGTGGGAAAAAAAGGAAAAATTTAATTAAACTCTTCAGTATCATAAATTAAAATTAAAATTAACAGCGAAATTTTTCATTTACGCTAACTATTAGCCTTTAAACTCATCAGCCTAAATTTAATTATTGTTTGTAAAATCTAAGGACATTCCCAAACTAATAGTAAAATTTAAATAATAAGGCTGTTCGAATGCAGACATAACATATAAGATTTAACAATGATTTTATAAAGTAGGATGTTTCAGAAATTACGTATCACGTTAAATTTTAGCCAGTTTAATTAAAAAAAATTTTATTAAATTTTAGCATTATTTTAAATAACATATCATGTTAAATTTACGTTAGGCAGTTGCGCTACTTTAAACACAGACATTAAAACAATACTTTGAAGTAATGCACAGAGATCTTTTAAAAACAAATTACACTAGAAAGTTGGTCGCTGTCTTTTAAGCAAATACTTTATGATGTCAGACATAGAAGTAAAAAAAACTTCGTACCGTTTCCTTTTTGGAGCAATTGAAAAAAAAAGAAGGAAAAAAACAACAACTAAAGTTTGCAAAATTTCTCCAGTTTTATTTCTTCCTGAAAACTCCAAGTCACACACCGTAATTCAATAAAGTACATAATCTGAAATTTCCGAGTTGAAATTTCCTTCCTGCCTTAAATATAGGCCAAAAATAGAATTACTCGCGCGCTGTTTGAAGGCGACGGAAGAACTTCTTTTTGTCTTTTTGTAGTTTTAAAACTGCGGTTTCGGAATTGTCTGCTCCTGCAAAGAGAAAAGTCAACCTGAATTTATATTTTAACGACACTTTTCCAAACTCGCAGAATGCAAGAGGGAAAACATTTATTCGCGTTTTGTTTTATGCGCTGAATGATTTATAAAAACTTACACAGGACTTGAATTTGTTTCTGTTTTATTGTGACAATGTCAGAAAATTTATGGCATTTTAAAAACATTATTTTTTATATGACATTGTGAATTATGTATAATGGCGTAAATGTAAAGGAACGTAGAATTTTATGCATAATATGATAATTTTGCATGTTACAAAATTTCGTAATCTTCATGCCAAAAGGCATGTTACTCATTGAGCTCTAGCCAAGTAGCACGTGTAGCTTGAAGATATAACACGGAAGTGAATAACACTACTTTCACAACGCTCTACGATCCTATTATTACCGGACCTTAAAGTGCATTCCGAACCACTACAAACATCCATGGCACCACCGGGATTCGAACCCGAAACCTGTGGCATCGAGAGAAAAGGCCTAGACACTCGGCCAAACAGGTCCCCTGTGACTCTGGTAGTGGAAAGCCCATTCACCATGGCAAGGACATACAGAATTGTATGATAAAACTCAGCGTAACTTATTTTAGAAATTTATTTCTGATGCCATACCATTTGCCACTTCTTCAAGTATCTTCAGTTCAAATTTGAAATTATTGTAACGAGTGGTTCTTTTTTTACAGAATTTTGAAAGTGGTACTTTAATTATAATCACCCTGTATAAGCATGTATTCCAATGCAGACATAACAAATCAGTGTTAGCAATGATTTTATGCAGTAGAGTGCTTGAAAAATTAACGCATCATGTTAAATTTTAGTCAGTTAGCATTATTTTAAATAACATATCATGTTGAATTTATGTTAACCAGTTGCTCTACTTTAAACGCAGACATTGAAACATTAGTTTGAAGTAATTTACAGTGCTCTTTTAAAAACAAATTACACTAGAAAGTTGGTCGCTGTCTTTTAAACAAATACTTAAATATTTTAATACTTATACATACAAACACGTAGAAGTACAAAAAAAAAAATCATAATATCATGTAGAATCTCTTTGTTTTTAGAACGATTGAAAAAAAACCCACAAAAAGAAACTTTGAAAAATTTCTCCAGTTTTATTTCTTCCTAAAAACCCTAAGTTACACACCGTAATTCAATAAAGTACACAATATGAAATTTCCGAGTTGAAATTTTTTTCTTGCCTTAAATATAGGTCAAAAATAGAATTACGCTTGCAATGTTTGAAGGCGACGGAGGAACTTTTTTTTTTAAATTCTTTTTTCAGTTTTAAAACTGCGGTTTTGGAATTGTCTCCTCCTGCAAAGAGAAAAGTCAACCTGAATTTAGATTTTAACGACACTTTTCCAAACTCGCAGAATGCACGAGGGAAAACATTTATTCGAAATATATTGCCTTAAATGATTCACAAGAATTTACACAGGACTTGACTTTGTTTCTGTATTACTGTCACTTTGTCAGAAAATTTATAGCATTTTAAAAACATTATTTTTCATATGACAGTGTGAATTTTGTATAATGGCGTAAAATGTATAAAAACGCAGAACTTTATACATAATATGATAGTTTTGCATACAACAAAATTTCGTACATTTGAATAAATGCATATTTTGTTACTTTAGTAGATACATATTATTAAAAAGGAATAAAGATGGTATATATTTATGTTGTTGTTATAATGCAGCTGGCAATACAGAGACATTTAAACGTTATGCCATAAGCAAGGGCGGTTACTAATTTAGCACAACCCAAAGGGCACGTGTAGTTTGAAGGTATGCCACGGAAGTGAACAACACTACCATAACAACGCTCTACGGCCCTATTAGACCGGGATCTACGGCTTAAAGTGGAATCCAAACAACTACAAACATCCATGACACTACTGGGATTGGAACCCGAAATCTGTGACACCCAGCGCCAGAGCGCTAGACTATCGGCCATTCAAGATCTCTGTAACACTTTTAGTGGAAAGCACATCCACTGCGGCAAGGAAATACAAAATTGGATGGGAAAAATTAGCAGAACTTATTTTGAAGCGTTTTTCTGATATCATACCATTTCACCCTTCTTCAAGTATCTTCAGTTCAAATTTGAACTCATTGTGACGGTTCTGTTTTGACAGCATTTTGAAAGTAGGACTTTAATTATAATCATATATATATATGTATATATATATGAGTATATTCAAATGCAGACATAACAAATGAGAGTTAGCGATGATTATATAAAGTTGTGGGCTTGAGAAATTACGTAAGACGTTAGTGTTTAGCCAGTTAGAATTATTTTAAATAACATATCATGTTAAATTTACATTAGCCACTTGCGCTACTTTAAATACTGTCATTAAAACATTACTTTGAAGTAATTTACAGTGCTCCTTTGAAACCAAATTACATTAAAAAGTTGGTCGCTATCTTTTGAACAAATACTTTACGATGTAACAGCATACCGAACCTCTTCGTTTTTGGAACTGAAAAAAGAAAAGAAAAAAGAAAGTTTGCAAAATTTCTCCAGTTTTATTTCGCCCTAAAACCCCAAGTCACACACCGTAATTCCATAAAGTACATAATACGAAATTTCCGAGTCAAAATTTCCTTCCTGCCTTAAATATAGGTCAAAAATAGAATTACACGTGCGCTGTTTGAAGGCGACGGAAGAACTTTTTTTTGTCTTTTTGTCGTTCTAAAACTGCGGTTTCGGAATTGTCTGCTCCTGCAAAGAGAAAAGTCAACCTGAATTTATATTTTAACGACACTTTTCCAAACTCGCAGAATGCAAGAGGGAAAATATTTATTCGCGTTTTGATTTATGCGCTGAATGATTTATATAAACTTACACAGGACTTGAATTTGTTTCTGTTTTATTGTGACAATGTCAGAAAATTTATAGCATTTTAAAAATTATTTTTCATATGACATTGTGAATTATGTATAATGGCGTAAATGTAAAGGAACGTAGGGCTTTATACATAATATGATAGTTTTACATGCAACAAAAATTCGTGCATTTGAAAAAATTTATGTTTTATTTCATTAGTAGCTAAATATTATTAAAAAAGAATAAAGTGTTGGTATATGTATGTAAAAATGCCTAAGCAAGTAAATATTTTATGGGGATCTAACCAAAATTGAGGCATATAAGAAATTACTTTGCCTCACTGCAACATGCACTTTTTATAATTGCGAATAAAGCAAATTATTATAATATATATGTATACAAATAATGCATTTTGGATTAGTATACAGTAGATTACAAATAAAGTTTGATAACAAGTGCACGATTAAATCACAAGTACAATTCACTCCAATGTCGGAGATCTTTTTAGAGTTCTCAAGTCTACGTCGAATCTAATTGCCAGGTCTACGGCAAACTTTAATTATCATACGATGTGAATCACAAAACCAAGAAGGGTTTACTAGTTTAATAGTTTAAAAAAAACACGCTTTTAGTGTTAATCAAACAAAAAAGTAAAAAGTAATTGTTAACATGAGAATAAATGAATGTCACTGTTCTAAAAGCGTGGGGTGCTCGATATCATTCGGTACAATTTTTCACTAGTTTCATTCCGAAATGCAGAGTTAGTTTAAAAATGTCACACAAAGCACATAACGCTTTTAGAACAGTGACATTCATTTTCTCGTCAGTCATTTTATTCTTATGTTAACAATCAATTTTTACTTTTTAGTTTGATTAACTCTAAAAGCGTGTTTTTTTAATTTTTTTTAAAACTATAATACTTGAATGAGATCCCGGTACGGAGGACTGGTGAATACAATAATTTAATTGTGAGTAAAACAAAGGCTAAATGCGAATATGTCGAGCCAGCCAGGATTCGAAAGGGAATCTCCTAATCCGTAGTCAGGCGCGTTATCCGTTGTGCCGCGGTCGCAAGTAGGTTTGAATGTCGGAAAGGTGTCTGCAAATGTTTCTTTGCAACTTAAATAATGTGTATGAGAAGAAACAGATTTTCAGGGGGAAAATGATCGCCGATTAAGATGACTTTTCAAAGGATGTGTGCTTTAATCACTAATCCTGGCTATCCTAATCATGATGAGATAATAAACTTATCAAAATATTTTATTGTCGTCGGTCCTTGATAAGTCTGCAACGTTTAAATGAAATCGGATCGCTTAAAGTATGGCAAAATCGAGCCCAAAGAGTCAGTGACATACATACTTACATACAAACAAACAAATATACAGGTGAAACTAATAAAAGCTTATTGAAAAAGGGGAAAACTCCGGTCTATTCAGTCACTTCAGAAAAAACAACAAGTTTTCTGGCCGAATCTTCGTAGAACTCTCTCTCTTCTTCACCAAAACCCTCCTTTAAAGACAATCCGTCAAGAGGGGGCATCAGCTTCTTTCACTTCTCATTAAAGCAGACATTTCTCAGCTTGTTGTCTATCACTCATCACGATGAAACAACTTATGGTGCAATCCATATTCAATCTGAATTGAAAATTCAGGTCCCTTTTTTTTTTCCTTATTTAGAATTTTTTCACTGAATATTTTAAAATTAACTAAATAACTCCTATTTTATGTATATATTTTATATTGTTTTTATTTATTTTATGTTAAATTATTTTATTTTTCCTGACAGTAATCGTTTAAATGTAAGAAATGAATTTATTTAAGTTATTTTGATCGATTATCGAATTATTAGTGTTATTTTTTTCTTATTCTAACTATTCATAGAAGAGGTAGATTCCGTTTTGAAAAACAAATAATTAAATAAAATATTAAATATTTTTGTTTTTATTCTATAAAAGTATTACATTATAAGCGCGTTTGAACGCCAACGGCTTCTTTTCGCTTGATATTTTACAAAATTGTTACATTAATTCCAAGCTGTTACAATATTTCCATATAATTCCAAAGTTTATTCACTAATTGATGGCATTATATATTAAATTTTATCATTTCAAATGAAAGAAAATATTAATTTCATCTTCTAAGTTAAAATTGAATTTCAATTTAAAAATATTTCAATATTTCTAATGAAAAAAATTAAAACTCTTGAAAAAAAAAGAAGAACCCTTTTTATATTCATTTAAGCATTGCTTCATCATTCTTTGACATTTAATTAGTTCCTTCATCATTAATTTTATTCGTTCATCTTTCTAGTTAAATTCGTTTCGTCTTTCTATTTCAATTTGGTAAATATTTAATTCGTTCTTTCAGGAATTATTTTTTGATGATTCATAATTTCCTTCAAAATATTTCTATAGAAAAACACAACTTTACATTAAAATAATACTAATTAACGGTAATCTTTCATTAATTAAATTCTAACTCTGCTATAAAATAAATTACCAAACGATTTTTATATGAAAAAAATTTAAAAAAACATCCGTTTCTCTATTTACTTTTTAATGAATAATAATAAATTTCCTTGGTATAACTATGTAATGATTTTTTATAATATATTAAATATACATATTTTTTAATTAAAAAAGAACTAACAGCAAGTATTAGTGATTTTAAAATAGTTCAATAATAACTTAATACAACTTTAATAACAAACTTTATTATAACTAAAGTAATATATAAAGTATATATAATTAAAGAAGTAATATATATTAGTATATATAAATTAAACTTCAATAATAAACTTTAATTTATAACTTTTCTAGTTGTTACATTATTTCAATAGAATTCCAATGTTTATTCGAAAATTGATGACATTATATATTAAATTTTACCATATGTAATGAAGCAAAATATTAATTTCAGCTTCTAAATTAAAACAGAATTTGAATTTGAAAAAGATTCATTATTTTCATTAAAAAAAAAATAAAAAAAAATAAAACTCCTGATAAAAAAAACCCTTTTCACTCATATTCATTTAAATATTGCTTCATCATTCTTTGACATTTAATTAGTTCCTTCATCATTAATTTTATTCGTTCGTCTTTCTAGTTAAACTCGTTTCGTCTTTCTATTTTAATTTGGTAAATATTTAATTCGTTCTTTCAGGAATTATTTTTTGATGATGCATAATTTTCTTCAAAATATTTCTATAGAAAAACACACCTTTACATTAAAATAATAATAATTAAAGGTAATCTTTCATTAATTAAATTCTAACTCTGCTGTAAAATAAATTACCAAACGATTTTTATATGAAAAAAATTAAAAAAAACATCCGTTTCTCTATTTACTTTTTAATGAATAATAATAAATTTCCTTGGTATAACTATGTAATGATTTTTTATAATATATTAAATATACATATTTTTTAATTAAAAAAGAACTAACAGCAAGTATTAGTGATTTTAAAATATTTCAATAATAACTTAATACAACTTTAATAACAAACTTTATTATAACTAAAGTAATATATAAAGTATATATAATTAAAGAATAATATATATTAGTATATATAGTTTAAACTTCAATAATAAACTTTAATTTATAACTTTTCTTGTCGTTACATTATTTCAATAGAATTCCAAAGTTTATTCGAAAATTGATGACATTATATATTAAATTTTACCATATGTAATGAAGGAAAATATTAATTTCAGCTTCTAAATTAAAACAGAATGGGGATTTGAAAAAGACTTCTTTATTTTTATTAAAAAGAAAACTAAAACTCTTGATAAAAAAACCGCTTTTCACTCATATTCATTTAAATATTGCTTCATCATTCTTTGACATTTAATTAGTTCCTTCATCATTAATTTTATTCGTTCGTCTTTCTAGTTAAACTCGTTTCGTCTTTCTATTTTAATTTGGTAAATATTTAATTCGTTCTTTCAGGAATTATTTTTTGATGATGCATAATTTTCTTCAAAATATTTCTATAGAAAAACACACCTTTACATTAAAATAATAATAATTAAAGGTAATCTTTCATTAATTAAATTCTAACTCTGCTGTAAAATAAATTACCAAACGATTTTTATATGAAAAAAATTAAAAAAAACATCCGTTTCTCTATTTACTTTTTAATGAATAATAATAAATTTCCTTGGTATAACTATGTAATGATTTTTTATAATATATTAAATATACATATTTTTTAATTAAAAAAGAACTAACAGCAAGTATTAGTGATTTTAAAATATTTCAATAATAACTTAATACAACTTTAATAACAAACTTTATTATAACTAAAGTAATATATAAAGTATATATAATTAAAGAATAATATATATTAGTATATATAGTTTAAACTTCAATAATAAACTTTAATTTATAACTTTTCTTGTCGTTACATTATTTCAATAGAATTCCAAAGTTTATTCGAAAATTGATGACATTATATATTAAATTTTACCATATGTAATGAAGGAAAATATTAATTTCAGCTTCTAAATTAAAACAGAATGGGGATTTGAAAAAGACTTCTTTATTTTTATTAAAAAGAAAACTAAAACTCTTGATAAAAAAACCGCTTTTCACTCATATTCATTTAAATATTGCTTCATCATTCTTTGACATTTAATTAGTTCCTTCATCATTAATTTTATTCGTTCGTCTTTCTAGTTAAACTCGTTTCGTCTTTCTATTTTAATTTGGTAAATATTTAATTCGTTCTTTCAGGAATTATTTTTTGATGATGCATAATTTTCTTCAAAATATTTCTATAGAAAAACACACCTTTACATTAAAATAATAATAATTAAAGGTAATCTTTCATTAATTAAATTCTAACTCTGCTGTAAAATAAATTACCAAACGATTTTTATATGAAAAAAATTAAAAAAAACATCCGTTTCTCTATTTACTTTTTAATGAATAATAATAAATTTCCTTGGTATAACTATGTAATGATTTTTTATAATATATTAAATATACATATTTTTTAATTAAAAAAGAACTAACAGCAAGTATTAGTGATTTTAAAATATTTCAATAATAACTTAATACAACTTTAATAACAAACTTTATTATAACTAAAGTAATATATAAAGTATATATAATTAAAGAATAATATATATTAGTATATATAGTTTAAACTTCAATAATAAACTTTAATTTATAACTTTTCTTGTCGTTACATTATTTCAATAGAATTCCAAAGTTTATTCGAAAATTGATGACATTATATATTAAATTTTACCATATGTAATGAAGGAAAATATTAATTTCAGCTTCTAAATTAAAACAGAATGGGGATTTGAAAAAGACTTCTTTATTTTTATTAAAAAGAAAACTAAAACTCTTGATAAAAAAACCGCTTTTCACTCATATTCATTTAAATATTGCTTCATCATTCTTTGACATTTAATTAGTTCCTTCATCATTAATTTTATTCGTTCGTCTTTCTAGTTAAATTCGTTTCGTCTTTCTATTTCAATTTGGTAAATATTCAATTCATTCTTTTAGGAATTATTTTTTGATGATGTATAATTTCTTTCAACATATCTCTAGAGAAAAACACACTCTTACATTAAAATAATAATAATTAAAGGTAATTTTTCATTCATGAAATTCTAACTCTGTTATAAAATAAATTACCAAACAATTTTTTATATGAAATAAATTTTTTAAAAACATTTATTTCTCTATTTAACTCTTAATGAATAATAATAAATTGATTTGTTATAACTATACAATTTTTTATAATACATAATACATTTAAAAAGTTTACATTTTCTAATTAAAAAAAGAACTAACAGAATGTTTTCGGGATTTCAAAATATTTGAATAGAAAAACGCTATCTTACATTATAATAATAATAATAATTAGACGTAGTTTTTATATCCATTAAGTTCTAAGTCTTCTATAAAATTAATTAGAAAAAGAAACTTATATGAAATAAATTTAAAAAAAACACATTGACTTTTCTATTTAACTTTTAATGAATAATAATAAATTGACTTATTATAACTATATAATAATTTTTTATTATACGTTAAATCTACATTTTTTAATTAAAAAAATTATTAACTGAATGTTTTCAAAATATTTCAATAGAAAAACATGCTTTTATATTAAAATAATAATAATTACAGATAATTTTTCATCAATTAAATTCTAACTCTGCTATAAATAAATTACCAAATGATTTTTTATGTGTAATAAATTTTTAAAAAACATTTACATTTTAAAGAATAATAATAAATTGCCTTGTTATAACTATGTAATAATTTTTTATAATACTTAAAACGTCCTTTTTTTAATTAAAAAAGAAGTAACAGAAAGCTTTTGGAATTTCAAAATATTTCAATAAAAAAAAAACTCTCTTACATTAAAATAATAATAATTAACGGTAATTTTTCATTTTTTAAGTTCTAACTTTGCTATAAAAGAAATTATCCAACTATTTTGATAAACAAGTAATATAAAAAAAAAATTTTAAACTCAATTCCTTCTTTTTTTTCTGACTATATTGCAGGAAGTCCTTTATAAATAATTTTCATTCATTTCTTTTAAAATTTATCTGGCACCCTCTATTGGTAGATACAGGCAACTTAAATAAAAAAAAGCTAAAATTAATTAATTAAATTTAATTATTGAATTAATATTTGAAAAAAACTGTATTAACATCCAGTGTCATCCACTACAAGTTCAAAAAAATGTATTTGAACTTGAGTGGATGAATAAGAAGTATTTTATTAGCGATTGAAAACTTGAACGATATATATAGGGAGAGTGTGAACTAATAGAAGTAAATGAAAAAAAAAAAAGAACAGCAATCTCGAATTACAGCAAAATAATAAAAGCAAAAATAATAAAAGCAAATATAATAAAAGCAAATATAATAAAAGCAAGTACATACGATAAAAATAATAAATGTATTAGGCTATATTTCTAACTTAATTAAAGACTTTTTGAATTGTATTTGAAAAACATTTCGTTACTTTTACTGAAAAAACTAAAAAATTGTTGATAAAACTCTTTTTATTCATATTCATTTAAATATTTGTATTGCTTCATCATTATACGAGAGGTAGATTCTATTTTTTTTAAATAATGATATTTTGTTTTTATTCTATAAAAATAACTAAAATAAACTAAAAACTAAATAAACTAATAAACTAAAATAATTATATTTTGTTTTTATTCTATAAAAGCATTACATTATAAGGGAGTTAGAATGCCTATGTTGAATTTACGCTTGAAATTTTTATATCAATCACAATCTGTTACATAATTTCAATAGAATTCCAAAATTTATTCGCTAATTGATGACATTATATATTTAATTTTATGATATGTAAAGATTATTTTCGACTTCTAAAAGAAAATATTAATTTTAGCTTCTAAATTAAAATTGAATTTGAATTTGAAAAAGATTTTGTTACTTTTAATGAAAAAATTAAAAATCTTGAAAAAACAATCCTTTTTACTCATATTCATTTAAGTATTGTTTCATCATTCTTCGAAATTTAATTAATTCCTTCATCATGAATTTGAGAACTCGTTTCACTTTTGCTATTTCAATTTCGTAAAAATTTAATTCATTCTTTTAAGAAGTTATTTTTTGACTCATATTTTATTTCAGAACATTTCAATAGAAAAACATGCATTACAAAATAACAATGATTAAAAAAGTAAATAAAGGTAATTTTTCATCAATTAAGTCTTGACTCTGCTATAAAATAAATTACCAAATGATTTTCATACGAAATAATTCAAAAAAATAATTTCTCTATTACTTTTCAATAAATAATAATGAATTGCCTTGTTATAACTATGTATTGATTTTTTATAATACGTTAAATTTACATATTTTAATTAAAAAAAGAACTAACAGAATGTTTTCGTAATTTCTGGATTATCTAACAAGTTAAAAGTAATAAATTCAGGAGGAAAAAATTGAATTTCTAATTTTTATATTTTTTAAATTTTATTGAATAAACAGTCACCCTTTGACCATTCTCTTTTTTATATGTATTACATGGAAATGACGCAATACATTTTATTAAAATAAAATTGATGGCTTGCATGTTTGAGATCTTGCAACATTAAATGAACTAATTATATCTGATATCTTTATTTATAATAAAATGTTTCATGAAAAACTGAACTTAAATAATCACATTTATTTCTACATAAAGTACTTAAGTATTTTCTACGTACAAGTAATTTTGATTAACTAAAATTAATCTCAGAATGCTTTCATAATTTAAATGACAGTTCATGTTATAATTTGATTTTATGACAGTAAACATACTATGTCATTAAGACAATGAGTTTTTTTCCCCAGAAGAAATGTAATGCTAATTTGTATGCATCGCAATAAAATATAATTAACAATGAAAATAAAGTATCTTTCATTATTTTTTCTTTCTTTAAACTTTATATGATTTCTGATAATAATTTTAACGACGGAAAAAAAGGAATTGCTCTAAATTTACTCGAATGTTACAGATAATAGAGAGTTTTTGCATAACTTTTTTTTATCGTCCGCTATTTTTTTCTTCCTGGCGCGCATGCTCATAGGAAACATTGTACCTACTGCGCATGCGTATCTGTAATACTACACTACTGAGCTATTCCTAAGAGCATGCGCGCTAGGAAGAAAAATATCGGACGATAAAAAAACGTTATGCAAAAACTCTCTAATATATATGGATTTTAGATAGGTCGTACTTTTCTGCATTATTTTAACGATAATTCTACTATGGAATTCTAGTAAGCTATGAAGGTAATCGTGACAAAGAAAATGAAGAAAGTTTATCATGAATAAGTTTTTAATGAATAAATTTTATCATGAAATTGAATTCTGTAACTAAACGAAGATAAATTTTGGTTCCAATTGGTCATAGGTTTAATTTTGTTAAATTTCAAAATTGATAAGTAGAAGAAAAACAGGTTCATAGCTTAGAGTTTTATAGGCGCTTACTAATCAAAAGATATTTTTACCATATATGAACATGAAGTTGTCCAGGCATCCGTGGCGTTATAAAAAACAAAAACAAAATTGAATAAAATATAATTCCATGTTGTAAGTTGGCAAAAAGTAACAAAATAGCAACGCTGTATAGCGGAACAGTATATAGCAACAATATAGCAATAGTATACAGCCGAAAAGCGACAATATAACAGTGTGACAGCAAAAATTTGAAAACAGTACAGAAACAATATGATAATGGTATAAATGTACAGTACAAAAACAGTATAGCAACAGTTTAACAGTATAATAATATAACAGAATAACAATGTTTAGCAATAATGTATAACCAAATAACAACAGTATAGCTTTGGCATATTCCTTTGTCTATTAAAATCCAAAATGCTTCTTATAGTATTTTGAGGAATTGCTTTTTAATAAAGTTCCAGTATTATTAAACTTTGTTATATTTCTGTGACTGTTGAATTTGGAAGTTTCTGTAGCATTCCCATCTATTGTTTCATAATTTTTTTCCGATTATTGAAGGTTGATATATGTATGTTAACATATACCAATGTTCAATGCTCCGTACACCATCGCATGTTCACACATGACAAATTGAATTTCGTGAGCGGTTTTCAGTTTTTATTTACTTATAATTTACACAAACACACACACGCACACACATAGGCAAACACAAGACACGGGTAAACAGATTACGCTGAAAAATGTATGAAAATGTCACTATGTTTTTTAGAGTGTCGGAATCTAAAATGAGAAAATCATTACAATGAACTTGAATGAACTCTCGAAAAATAGATTGTGCAAAATTTCATTATTAATGTTCGAATTAAAAAAAATTATCTTATGTAAATGAAGAACATACAGTATAAAACTCAATGAAGACAAACTTTTATAAATCAGCAGAATAGGGTGCCATGGTTCACATGGAAAAGTTTTAATGTGCAGACCTTATTTGCGTGCAAGATATTGCATCCGATGTATGGCGTTCTCTGCTGTTGAAAGAAAGTTGTTATTTGGATGTATTCGATGGCCTATTCTATATTCCCTTTAATGAATAATAGTTTGTAACATCAACAATGGATTTAAGACACGCGGCAGCCGAAAGTCATGATATGATATCGAGGAAACAAGGTGGCCATTCCGTCCGAAAATATTTGTTGATATCTCTTTCATCTGTCAGGATAGTGCAAATTTCCTAGTGTTAACTTGACAGCAGCGCAAAATCCCTTGTAGCATTTTTCTACTAGAAGTTATATGGAATTGTTTTCCAAGGCGAAAGCAATGTATATTCTTAAATAAGTGCATAGTAACAGCCTATCCCTCAATTCTGACAGGAGAAGATAATTAATGTCATGGATAATGAGAAATCATGAAATTCGAGATTGTCTGTTTAAACTTCACAGGTTGAAAGAATTACAAATGTTATTTGGACTACGACATAAGTTGCTGCATCGTGGTGGATGGGATTAATGGGCTGAGATGTCTACTGCAATGAGAAATGAAGGAAACTGAACCCCCTTCTTGACGGATTTTCTTAAAGACAGATATTTGGAGAAGTCGAAAAATGTTCGGAGACGAGTCGACAAGAAATGTTGTTTATTCTTTTTTGTCTAGAAAGTGACTGAAAAGGAAGGAGATTCCATACTGTAGCTGTGGAAGGCAAAAAAGAAATTCCTCTCAATTTTGGTCTATTTCTTTTAAAAAATTTAACAAATTAATAATAAGATCTTAATTATTTTCAAACAAAAAAATGCATAGAGATTTCTACTTCACTGAATGATGATTGTTTGTCTGTTTAATGTATATTAAGCATGTTTTTAAAAGTTTTCTCTTGTTTTCTTTGCACACTAAGCTAATATCATGAATAAGATGGAAATGTTTTAACCATTTTCTTCAACCATGTACTTGTGTAAATTTCTCCTAACCAAACGGCCCTAAATGTCTAACGTCACTTGAAAAATAATCCAAGCAAGAAAAGTGAAATCTCAATGTAATTTACGACGAGTTTTATTTTTATAATAATATTTATCTGTAATTCCATTGGAGCTTATCTGTTATTTTTTCAGTGAATTGAAGTATAAAATATGCAAATAAGAAAGTATTTTGCATGATTTATTTTGAAAGTAAGGGAAACTTTGAATTATAAATAAACAACTGCAGGATTCATTTTCCTATCGAAAATTCCTAAAAGTTAAAGTCAAAATAACAGAAAATAAAGAATTGATTGAGTGCTACTTTCCCGAAGCTAATGCTTTTCAAAAACAAGTTCAATATATATATTGAAAGATAAATTCCGCGGTATCGATCGATTAATTCCGAATACCAAAATCTTATTTTTATTTCTAGAGATAACAAAGATTTCGATCAGCTTTGAGTTAGAATCTTTTTTCTTTTAAATTCCAATGCTTCTTCATGGCTCAATATCCGCCAAATTCCTCTTGCATTAATTAATTTTTGTGATTTTTAATTAAATCTTTCTCTCTACGAATTAAAGGTTGCAAGCATGATTCTGCTTTGGGAATTTCGTACGAATCTATTTTCCAGTTTCCGTTTTCAAATAGGGTGATTATTTTAGTTTTTTCAATGCAAGCATTTCTCTGATATTGACAAAGTGATTGATATGAAAGAGGCAGACATTTTTTATTTATAATATCTTGAATAAAAATTTAGATTTTCGAAGTAGCCCATCTCAAGATTCAATACTTTTTTGTATTATGTCGTTCACAGAAATCAACTCTCGTGCATTACATATGTCTTTTTTGAAATGTATGTAAAATTTTATATTATTTGAATAAAACATAGTTTAGGGGGTTTTTAAATATAAAGATATTAAAGCTTTTGGCGACTAAATGGGTCAAGTTTGAAGAATAAACTTGCAGTATTCTTGTAAAAGACTATAGCTAGAGTTTTTGTTCATGTGAATTCTGCATTAAAGCACTAAACTTTGTGAATTTAAGTTGTGCATAAATTGCAGTTGTTGTATTTAAATGATAGACATTTTGATTTAAGTCATTTACAATTAGAATGGCATATATGCTGCATATTTAATAGTATCCATGGTATAACACATTCACATTTCACCACCACAATTTTAACTTGCAACGACAAGGATGGCATATGGAAGGTCATACATTTATTTTCTCTTCCTAAAATCCCATGAAAAATCTTGTATAGAGTTTATAGAGTATAGAGTTTGGTTCAACTTTGCTTGTGGGATTTCTAAATCAATTACCCAAAGTGATGTCTACCAAACCACTCACGATTACCTATGTGATATCTATCAAACCACTCAAGACTAACAATGTTATGTCTACCAAACCACTCACAGCTACCAACGTGATATTTGCCTAATGGGATATCTATCAAACCACTCACGACTAACCAATCTGATCAAACCAAACTACACAAGTAGTCAAACCACTGATGACTACCAACGTGATATCTGTCAACCACATAGTTAGAATATTTCATTATATTTAAATTTTCTGAAACTGCTTGACCTCGTAGGACCAAATCATTTATGTGCTGTAAGAAATGCTTAGAATCTCATCTTTGCACTTATAAGAGTCTAATTAAAAGGACAATGTGAAAATGAAAAAAATCTTTATTTTTACACATTAAATATGTTTCTAAGACACAACATCCGTCCAAAATGATTGTATTTCCATTAAACCTTTTATTAGACTTTTAGTGGCGTTCTATAAGAAACACTCAAAAGAAAAAAAATATCAGCTAAATTGAATCATGTACAAATTATAAAAAAATATTGCGCTAAAGTTATTATAAGTAAACATATATTTGTTTGGATACATTGTAAGTACTATCATAAAATTTTTAATAGACCTCGTACTTTTCGTACGACGTAGATTTCAATGTGTGCTCCTTTGGCAGAATCCTTACCTAAGTCATTATTTATATTGTTATCTATGTGTGCGCCTAATACAGAATCCTTATCCTCATAATAATAATGTTAATAAATAAAGCATGGAAACTACAACAGCTGGTATTTAGTAAATAACCATGGAATAATTGGAGCAGTGGAATTTATTCTTTGAAGAATTTAGAAATATATGAGTGGATGCATTTAATCACATTATCTGTGTGGGTAGAAATTGAAAATATAAATTTTACGTTTGTTTAATTTAAAAATGTAAAGGATTTATTAATTGAAAAGGAATTAATCAATTGTAATAACGATACAGAGGTATTTTCATGAGTATTCTCTTATTTCTAATTACATTACGTCACAAAAGGGTCCATTATTTCAACAGGAAGTCTATTCTTCAAAAATTTCTCCCCAGTATTCAAAATAAAATAAACTTTCTTATAATTATTGAATGTATTTTATACCTGTTTAGCATTAAATACTAAAATATATCTTTTTATGAATAAAATATGGACTATTGAAAGAGCGCCGTTAAATATCGCAGTGTTTAAAAAATGTTAATGCTCAAAGTATATTTTAAGAAATTCTACTAAGAATTTTCGTCATTTACACACCAAAGACAATTAAATTTAATCTTCAGGAAATATAAGACCACCTGAATTATGCATAATACAATATGCATTATTAGTTCACCTTTTGTTAGTGTTGATCATATTGCTTTTATCGGTGTATACTTATAATTAAGGACTGACTTTTTAGTATTTATACATATACAGGACGTGTGAATAGCGCCCTGGCACTCGGTGCCATATATTACGAGCTTGAATGCCAGCGGGCCATGGATGTTTGTAGTGGTTCGGAATCCACTTTAAACAGAAGTTCCCAAGCCAACAGGACTGCATAGCATTAGGCGTAGGGTTGACAACCCCACCCCGTAAAGAGAAGTTTCGGAATCTGCCAATAGACAGACGGCCATGAACTGTTGTACCAAATAACTACATACTTATTAATAATCTACTTACTTATTAATTAATTTTTTTTACTTCCTTTCATTTATGATGTTCTCTATCTACACCAAGAGTAAATCAGAAAAGTCTTGTCAACCCTATCATTCTATGTGACTTCGTGTCTTGAACTCTTTTTTTCTTGAACTCTTTTTTGTAACTATTATGCTCAGACATCCTGCATGTCGCCTACAAATCTATTTGTTTTATGAAGAGCTTTAAAGAAAATAAATGCTCTCCATTTCCCATAAGATTCCACTTCTGAAAACTTTTAAAACTTTTATTGAGTGAAATTTTTGTTACACATTAACTATTAATTGATCACTCTCACAACGCAGAGGGAGACCAAGAATTCGGGTCAAGAAATATAACAAGAGCAATAATTGAAGAAAAAGCTGTGTCGGTTTCAGTTTCATCATGCCTCATGAAATAAATATCTTCGTCAATCTCTAAAAGGTCTCCAAGAAAACATAACCTCTTTTCTCTCACCACCCGCCAAGATCTGTTAATTTTTATTGCAGTGACATACATTCTTTCTCTTCTCTGAAGGGATAGAATAGGCCGGAGTTTTCCGCATGTTCTCAAATTGAGCCCATAGAACCACGCCGTATGATATTTGAAATCTGCCGCAGACCAGGTGTTTATATTCGACGTAGACTCGAGAACCTCCGATCTTGGGGTGAACTGAACTTGTGTATCTAATTTATATCCTCATTTTTCATTTTCTGTAAATAGAGTTCTGTATATATATATATATATAATGCTTATAAATAAAATTTAAACTATTCTCATGAATTTGAAAGTGGCTGAAACTTCCCAGCCCAGATAGCCTATTTAAGCCTAGTTTAGGCCGAGACGTTACAGCACATTTGTTAATGTTATGAATGAGATTAAAAGGTTTTAAACATTTCTTTAACCTCAGACTTGTGTCAGATCCTCCTAAACAAACCCTCCTAAACGTTTAATGTCACTTGAAAAAAACCCAAGAATGAAAAGTTAAATCTCAATGTAAATTACAAAGACAACGATCTTTATAATAATATTTATCTATCATTCTTTCGGAACTTATCTGTTATTCGTCCTTCGATGAATTGAAGTATAAAATATGCAAATAAGGAAGTATTTTGCATGATTTATTTTCAAAGTAAGGGAAAGTTTGAATTATAAATAAACAACTGCATGATTCATTTTCCTATCGAAAATTCCTAAAAGGTAAAGTCAAAACAAAGAATTGATTGAGTGCTACTTTCTCGAAGCTAATGCCTTTCAAAAACAAGTTCAATATATATATTGAGAGATAAATTCCGTTGTATCGATCGATTAATTCCGAATACCAAAATCTTGTTTTTATTTCCAGAGATAACAAAGATTTCGATCAACGTTGAGTTAGAATTTTTTTTTTAAATTCCTATGCTTCGTCATGGCTCAATATCCGGCAAATTCCTCTTGAATTAATTAATTTTTGTGATTTTTAATTAAATTTTACTCTCTTCGAATTGAAGGTTGTAAGCATGATTCTGCTTTGGGAATTTCACACAAACCTATTTCGAAAAATCTGTGTTCAAATAGGGAGATTATTTTAGTTTTTTCAAGGCATGCATTTCCCTGATATTGACAAAGTGATTGATTTGAAAGGGGGGAATAATATCTTTTATTTATAATATCTTGAATAAAAATTTGGAATTTCGAAGTTGCCGAACTAAAGATTTAATACTTTTATGCATTCTGTCGTTCACAGAAATCAACTCTCATGCATTGCTTTTGCTTTCTATTATGCTTTTACTGAAATGTATGTAAAAATTTATATTATTTGAAAAAAACATAGTCTAGGCGGCTTTTAAATATAAATATACTATAGCTTATGGCAACTAAATGGGTTAAGTTTAAAGAGTAAAATTATAGGATTCTTGCGGAAGACAGTAGTTAGAGCTTTTGTTCATGTGGAGTCTGTAATAAAACACTAACCTTTGTAAATTTAAGTTGTGCATTAGAAGATGTATTCAATTGATGGCATTTTAATTTAAGTCATTTACAATTAAAATGACATATATGCTGCATATTTAATACTATCCATGGTACAACACATTAACATATCACCCCCCATAATTTTAACAAGAAGAATGGCATCTGGAAATTCATATATTTCTTTTATCTTCCTAGAGTCAAGCGAACTAAGATATCTACCAAACCACTCACGACTACACAGCACGATATCTACCAAACTACTCACGACTATACAGCATATTTACCAAACCACTCACTACTATTAACTTGATATCTTCAAAATTCCAGCGGAAAAAATTTGTGGCAGAGTGATTACCTTGCCTACCCCTGTGGAGGATTCAGTTTGCTTGTGGGATTTCGAAATCGACTACCCAACATGATGTATACCAAACCACTCACGATTAACCAACGTTATATCTACCAACCACATAGTTAAAATAGTTGATTATATTTAAATTTTCTTAAACTATACGAACGCTTTAGACACTACTCTTTCTTCTCTCTCTGCTGTTGGAAATGTTTAAAATTTCATCATTGCACTTATAAGAATCTGATTAGGATTTGAGTTTGGTTTATCGCTCTACGGTTATCTTGTTCACATGAAGGCTGAACAGTTAGTTACATTCAAATTTAACTGACCACTAACCAACATTCAAATTAAACTAACCAGTACCAAAAACAATTAAAACAAACAATTTTTTATTTTTATTTTTACATGTGATTCAAAATTTTTCCAGCAAACAACATCAGTCCAAAACGATTTCATCTCCATTATATGATTTATAGTGGCATTCTATAAGAATAACAAATATATATCAACAAATATATATATAACAAAATATTATCAGCAAACTCAAAAAAAAAAAAAAAATGCAGCAGAGTCTTTTTAAAATTATAAATTATTATTATAAGTAAACGTTTGTTTGTTTGGATATGTTGTAAATACTATAAAATTTTTAATAAGGCCACATATTTTTGTAGGTTTAATTGCCCCCGCCCCCTTGCATCGCGAAGAATGTCAAAGTGGTTATTAAGTGTTCCTTGTCGTCTGTTACAGTGCACGTAAAATCTTTAATCCAGCTTTCAGTTCTTTAGCATCAGCAACTAGTGAGGCAAAGACTATGTCCTTGACATAGCCGAAAAGAAAAAAAAATCAGGAGGAGTAAAATCCATGATGTACAACCCTTCCAATTCACAGGCCCTGATAACTCTCGTCTAGGGAACTCATGAACTAAGAAACTAGAAAAAAAGGTGTTTCATTTGTTCATAAATAATCCATGGTTAAAATACTTACAACTAATTTCCAACAAGTCTAAGGAAACGTTAGCTGTATGCTTATTTTCCGTTTTGCCTTTTTTATTATTGTGATCCAACCCTAAACGCTTCAGTACTATTTAACTTGACAATATAACTATTTTTATTGGAACTGGTTTATATTCAAGAAAACCTCAAAATATAACTTTAGGTTTACAAAAGCAAATAAATAATAATAAAAAAGATGATGTTTTTCAGAAAAATGTTGCTGTCCTAATTCGTTGTCCTATAGAAAAGATGATGTGTTGCAGGTTTAGCGTTACCTAGATACCCTGCATTCAAATAGTGTCGCCATGATTTACAATGAAAACATACAGGAATGGTATCTGAGAGGAATGCACTTTCTTCCTTCCTTCCTAGAGCCCAATGGAAGGACATTCCACACTACATATTTAACATGCCCATCAGCAAAGATATAAAAATATTTTCGTTCTGTTTTTCTAATAAATTCTCCAACCCAGATTATGAATTCAACAAATTATTAAATAGGCAGTACCATTCGACACAAATCAGAAAGAAAATTAACTTATTTTATCTAATAAAATTTAGATATTCCGGGAAATATTATTGTATAAAGTTTTGATATGAAAAAAAAATAAGAAGAAGATTTTTTTAATGTTCAGTCACAATAAAAAGTAGTTTAAATAAAATTATGCGTTATAATTTAAATTCTAATCATAACAAATATTTTTATAACATTTCATCCAACTCATATAGAATGGAATTCTATTTCTATTGGAATAGAATTTTATTCAATTTCTAATGGATTTTTCTTTATGTTTTATAAAACACAAAGTAAACAGCAAAGAGTTCTGGCATAATAAGGGATTATTTGAGAAATACGAATTCGTTAAAATTGTGAAACTAGTTAATGAAGTTTAATCTGTTATTCTTATTAACCACACAATAGAATTTTAGAGTGTGTTTTGAAAGTCTCCGAAAATATTAATTTGGTTAACAAATAAAGAATTCCATTTTCATAATATTCCGTGTTGTAGCTTAATATAATTCAAAATTTTGTTAAATAAATTTTATTCGAACTAAATTATTCCATGCTTGTCATAATGGGTATATTAAATTCAACAATCGTCTGCTGCAGCTATTTTTTTTAATTGAAACTAGAATGTTTTCGTAAAATTCCAAAAATTATCTTACTGAATTTATATAGTTAACCTTTAGTTGTTATTCTATTCGTATTTCAGCAGACAAAGGGAATTGTATCTATTTAGTTTGATTATTCAAACATTATGGATCATTTTAGACAGTTAGAATTAAATAAAAAGCAAAATTTAGATTAAAATGTGGTTTGTAATATAAAAGTGGTTTGGAGCATTCTTCCTTAGATGTTTGGTTTGATAGAAGTTAAACAAAAAGTAATGAAATAAAAACGATTTTTATAGGCTTTATGTCTAAAAAATTGATTTGAGTTCCTTGAGGATCTACTACTACACCACACCACATCACATCACATCGTTGAGCCTAGAGCTGAGTTGTCCCTATACAGTTTAGGAAGGATGTGAGTGAGAAGTCTGACTGGAATCTGTGATGCTCTACATTCATATGAAACCCGTACCTACAGCTAACAGTGGATTCCGAATCACTACAAACATCCATGGCACCGTCGGGGTTGGAACCGAAACTTATGGTACCTAATGCCAAAGTACTAGCCACTCGATCATCAGGCCCTACGTTCTTTGATTATCATTCAAGGACTTACTCAAGACTCCTTAAGCTATTTTCTAGTAAACTATGCTTGAAAATTGGGTGTGGACACGATAAATGTTTTGGCTGGAAAGTTTTTCATTTGGATTCGAGGGAAAAAAAAAGAGATGCAGTACGATACTAACTTTGGTAACACGGTGATATGCCCATGTATTAGACAGGCTTGCTTGGTTACCTTCAAAGTGAAGCAAACTGCCGTTAACACTCAAATAATGAGTTTATCGCCGAGTGCACATCCACCATTTGTCCAAGTTATTTCAATTCCATAAAGCATTCTATCTCTCATTTTACATTAACCAAAGAGAACATGAACATTAGAAGTGTGGAAGCATAAATATTTTTCTCGCGCTAACAAGTTCACAGAATGTTATGCTTATCACACATATACATTGTATCGACTGGTTTGCTTTACGTTCTATTAAATGAATTAAACTAGGCTGATAAGTGCTGAACACACCTCTCCCCTGTACACTAGGTAATTCTGGTTCTGAATAAATATATGTCGATAAAGAAGTGAATGACCTTAGTTCAAAATATCGAACATTTGAAAACAAGAAGCAAAATGTTTCTTTTTTTTTTACAGAAAAAAAATCTAATTTAAATCGCAATAAGTTCCAAGGATTAAACTCCTTTAAATTTTTTACATTAGATTGAAAACTTATTTGAGTAATGTATGAAAAGTTAGTACATTCAAAGGTATTGCGTAGAAGATTAAATTCCTTTCAACAGACAGCAAAAAAAAAAGACTTTCAGATCTACTAGAACTATTACAAAATAATAATTTAATTAGATGGTAATTCAATCTTTTCAAACGCGGAGCATCTCCAAAAGGTTCTTTTTTTTTTGAGAGCCAAATAAAAAGCTTTAAAAGTTGCAATTTAAATTGCCGACCGCCCCCAAAAAAAGGTTTCCTTTTTTCAGTCATTTTATTTGAAATTTTCTTAACGTTAACTCCTGAATAGAATTTAAAATAACTTATTTTGTGTTTATATAGTGTTGCATTTCAGCAAATAGTTATAGAACTATTACTACCATTTTGAAGTATAAAATAATATTACCAAACGATTTTGATAAATAAATTTTAAAAAACATACATTTTTTCTATTCACTTTTTAATGAATAATAATAAATTGCCTTGTTATAACTATGTAATAATTTTTTTTGAATACGTTAAATTTACTTTTTTTAATTAAAATAGAACTAACAGCCCGTTTTAGTGACTTTAAAATAGTTCAATAATAAGTTAATAAAACTTTAATAATAAATTATTATAACTAAAATAATATATAAAGTGTATATAATTAGCGAAGTAATATATATTAGCATATATAAGTTAAACTTTAATAATAAACTTTACATTATAACTTTTCTAGCTGTTAGATTATTTCAATAGAATTCCAAAGTTTATTCACTAATTGATTAAATTAAATTATTAAATTATGCTATTAAATTATGCTAATTATTAAATTTTATCATATGTAATGAAAGAAAATATTAATTTCATCTTCTAAATTAAAATTGAATTTGAATTGAAAAATATTTCATTATTTCTAATGAAAAAAATTAAAACTCTTGAAAAAAAGAACCTTTTTTACTCATATTCATTTAAGCATTGCTTTATCATTCTTTGACATTTAATTAGTTCCTTCATCATTAACTTTATTCGTTCGTCTTTCTCGTTAAACTCGTTTCGTCTTTCCTATTTCAAATTGGTAAATATTTAATTCAATCTATAACACATATTTTCTTCAAATATATTTTTATAGAAAAACACACTCTTACATTAAAATAATAATAATTAAACGTAATTTTTCATACATTACGTCCAAACTCTGCAATAAAATAAATTACCAGGCGATTTTTATATGAAATAAATTTTAAAAAAACCATTGCTTTCTCTATTTAGTTTTTAATGAATAATAATAAATTACCTTGTTATAACTATGTAATGATTTTTTTATAATACGTTAAATTTACATTTTTTAATTAAAAAATAATTAATAGAATGTTTTCGTGATTTCAAAATATTTCAATAGAAAAACACTCTCATATATTATAATAATAATACTAAATACAGGTAATTCTTCATCTATTAAGTTCTAACTCTGCTATAAAATAAATTACCAAGCGATTTTTATCTGAAATAAATTTTAAAAACTATTAATTTCTCTATACTACTTTTAAATGAATAATAATAAATTGCCATGTTATAACTATGTAGTAATTTTTTATAATACGTTAAATTTATGTTTTTTAACTAAAAAATAATTAACAGAATGTTTAAGTGATTTGAAAATATTTCAATAGAAAAAACTCTTTCATATTATAGTAATAAAAACATGTAATTTTTCATCAATTA
>BPLQ01014581.1:1068325-1081734 GCA_021605075.1 Caerostris darwini
TATAATAACTTTATAATACGTTAAATTTATATTTTTTAATTAAAAAAAAAGAATTAACAGAATGTTTAAGTGATTTTAAAATATATCAATAGAAAAACAATCCTCTTAAATAATAATAATAATAATTAAAGGTAATTTTTCACCTATTAAGTTATAACTTTGCTATAAAATATATTACCAAACGATTTTGATAAATAAATTTAAAAAAAACATTGATTTCTCTATTTATTTTTTAATAACTAATAATTAATTGCCTTGTTTTAACTATGTAATGCTGTTACATTATTTCTATAGAATTCCAAAGTTTGTTCGCTACTTCATGACATTATATGTCAAATTTTATCACATATAATGAAAGAAAATATTAATTTCAGCATCTAAATTAAAATTTAACTTGAATTTGGAAAATGGAAAAGAAATTTGGAAAATTAATTTCATTATTTTTAATGAAAAAACTTTAAAAAATCCTTCTTACTCATATTCATTTAAATATTGCTTCATCATTCTTCGATGTTTCATTAGTTCCTTCATCATAAATTGATGATGAAGAATTAAGATCTAGTTACGTCTTTGATATTTCAATTTCGTAAATAAATATTTACAAAATTGAAATATCAAAGACGATAGAATAAATTATTCTATCGAGAATTATTTTTTGATGCATATTGTATTTTAGAAAATCAAAATAGAAAAATTTTCTCTTACAAAATAATAATGATTAAAATTCTAAATAAAGGTAATTTATCATCAATTAAGTTGTAAATCTGCTATAAAATAAATTACCAAGCTATTTTTATGTGAAATAAATTTAAAAAAACTTTGATTTCTCTATTTACTTTTTAATGAATAATAATAAATTACCTTATTATAACTATATATGGATTTTTTTTAATATGTTAAATTCACATTTTTTAATAAAAAAAAGTACTAACATAATGCTTTGTGATTTTTGGATATGCACCTAACAGGATGAAATAATAACTTCAGATGGAAAAAATTTATTTCTCAAGTGCTATATATTTTAATTTTCTTTGAACAAACAATCACCCTACGACAATTCTCTTTTTTACATGTATAGATGGAAATGACACAAGATATTTTATTAAAAACATTGATGATTTGAATCTTGTTTGAGGTCTTGCAACATGAAATGAACTAGTTATATTTTATATCTTTATTTACATTATAATGTTTTCTGAAAAATGAAATTAAATAATCACATTTATTTCTACATATTTAAGTACTTAAGTACTTTCTACATACAAGTATCTTTGATTATCTAAAATTAAGCTCAAAATACTGTCATCATTTAAATGACAGCTCATTTTATTAGTTGAAACAAGAACATGCTATATCATTAGGATATCGTGTTTTTTTCAAGAGGAATGTAATACTAAATTATATACATCAAAATAAATGTAATTAACAGTGAAAATAAAATATTCTTCATTATCTTTTCTTTTTTTAACATTCTATTTGATTTCTGATAATAATTTCAATAAAGGAAAAAAAAGGAATTGCTCTTAATTCACTCGAATATTTTAGATAATGTCTATAGGTAGTAGATAATCTACCTATATAATACTACATACATAATACATATGTACCCTCTTTTAACAAGAATTCCAATTTGTAATTCTTGTATGTACTGCTTCTCAGTGTAAAATGTTATACCATTATCACTACAATAAGTGTAAGAAATGCGTGTACATATCTAATATAACATAAAAACTATAGCACAAAAAATGCAATTTTTTTTCTTTTAATTATTTTTTATCCAGAATATAGTTTATATATATATATGTATGCAACATAAAAAGTCAAATGGTATTCCTGATTAATAATATACAGGGTGGCCATAAAATAACTTTTTCTATTCGGAGACAACTGCAAAAAAAGCCCAAAAACTCTTCTACCTTTTTTCCAATCAGAAGAGATATAGTATTTCTGTTCGCAGGGGAAAGAAATGCATATTATTTAACCAGTGCATAAAAACGATATATCACTGAAATCTGAGAGCAGATAATCAATGTCATGGATTATGAGACTAATGAAAGGGGCCTAAATGGCAGAGAGACGCTCGGTGCCACAGGTTTTGGGTTCGAGTCCCGGTGGTGCCTTGAATGTTTGTAGTGGTTCAGGATCCACAATAAATGTTATGTCCTGGTCAAATAGGACTGTAAGAGCTTTGGGCTAGTGCTGACAATCCTACACCGTGAAAAGAAAATATCTCCTTCTCGAAATCTGCCACTAGGTAAACCGTGGGGATGTTGCATCAATTAAGAACAAGAAGATGCTTCCTTAAAAAAATTTAGTTTTCTTTTGCACATTGCTAGTATCAGGAAGCAGATTGAAATGGATTAAAAATTTTCTACGACCTCAGACTTGTGTCAAATCCTCCTGAACAAACCCACCAAAACGTTTAATTTCACCAGATAAATTCCAAGCATAAAAAGTGAAATCTCAATGTAATTTACAAAGATTTCGGACTTTATAATGATGTTTATCTTATAAAAACTGTCATTTCTTTCGGAACTTATCTGTTATTCCTCCTTGGCTGAATTGAAGTATAAAATATGCAAATACGAAGGTATTTTGCATGATTTATTTTCAAAGTAAGGGAAACTTTGAATTATAAATAAACAACTGCATGATTCATTTTCCTATCGAAAATTCCTAAAAGGTAAAGTCAAAACAAAGAATTGATTGAGTGCTACTTTCCCGAAGCTAATGCCTTTCAAAAACAAATTCAATATATATATTGAAAGATAAATTCCGTTGCATTGATCGATTAATTCTGAATACCAAAATCTTGTTTTTATTTCTAGAGATAACAGAGATTTCGATCAACGTCGACTAAGAATATTTTTTTTCAATTTCCAATGCTTCTTCTTGGCTCAATATCCGCCAAATTCCTCTTGCATTAATTAATTTTTGTGATTTTTAATTAAATCTTTCACTCTTCGAATTGCGGGTTGTAAGCATGATTCTGCTTTGGTGAATTTCATACAAACCTATTTCGAAGAATCCGTTTTCAAATAGGGTGATTATTTTATTTTTTTAATGCACACATTTCTCTGATATTGACAAAGTGATTGATAGGAAAGGGGGATATTTTTTTATTTATCGTATTTTGAATAAAAATTTGAATTTTCGAAGTTGCCCAACTCAAGATTCAATACATTTATGTATTCTGTCGTTCACAGAAATAAACTCTCTTGCATTTCATATGCTACGTATTATGCTTTTAATGAAATGTATATAAAAATTTATATTATTTGAATAAAACATTGTTTAGGCGGCTTTTAAATATAAAGATACTATAGGTTATGCAACTTAATGAATTAATCTTTTAGAGTTAAATTTTGTGACTCTTGCAAAAACAGTAGCTGGAGTTTTTTCATGTGGAATTTACAGTAAGACACAAAAATTTTGTTTATTTAAGTTGTGCATCATTTGCAGTTGTTGTATTGAAACGACGGGCAGTTTGATTTAAGTTATTTACAATTAGCTTTATATTTAATATTATCCATGGTACAACACATTCACATTTCACCACTACAATTTTAACAATAAAGATGGCATCTGGAAAGTCATACATTTCTTTTCTCTTCCTAGAGTCAAGCAAACTAAGACATTGTAGCTTAAGGATTTACCATGCGTACTGCTTTGGAGGAGTTTTCATAAGAGAGAATATGGTTCGGTTTTGCTTGTGGGATATCTGAATCGACTACCCAACGTGATGCCTACCAAACCACTCACGACTGCCCAGCGCGATGTTTACCGAACCATAGCTAGAGTTTTTGTTCATGTAGACCATTTTTACCGAATTCATAGTTTCATGGTTTTTAACTTTAAGCAAAAATTTGGGCTTTTCTTTGAGCTGAAATTTATGACAATTACAAAAGATCGTAGCTGCAGTCTTTGTTTATGTGCAGTATGAAATAAAACTCTAAACTTTGTGAATTTAAGTTGTACATCATTTACATTTTTGTTATTCAAATGATGGATATTTTGAGTTTAGTCATTTACAATTAGGCTGGCATATATGCTGCATGTTTAATATTATACATAGTACAATACATTTACATTTTACCACCACGAGTTTAACTTACAACAGCAAGGAGAACATTGATAAGTTCATACATTTATTTTCTTTTCATCGAGTCCAGCATAAAGACTTTGTAGCCTAAGGATTTACCATGTATTAATTACCCTGTGGAGGAGTTTTCACAAGAGAGATTTTGGTTTTGTTTAGCTTGTGGGATTTCTAAATTGACTGCCCAACGTGATATCTGCCAAGCCACTCAAGTTGGCCAACCACTCCCGACTATCAATGAACGTGATGTCTATTCAACCACTCATGTTGGTCAAACCACTCACGACTACCAATGTGATATCTCACAACCTCATAGTTAAAATAGTTGATTATATTTAAATTTTCTGTAACTTTATGAACCCGTAAGAAAAAAATATTTTTCTACTGTCGAAAATATTTAAAATTTCATATTTGCACGTATAAAATTCTAATTAAAAGAACAAAGTGAAAAATAAAAATCTTTTTTTATTACGCGTGTTACAAAATGTTTCTTTAACGGAACGTCAGTCCAAAATTTACAAGGATTGCATTTCCAATAGATGTTTTTTTTTAGATTACGGTGGCATTCTATAAGAATAACTCAAAAGAAAAAAAATATTAGTAAAATAGTCTTTATAATATAAGGTATAACTCTGAAATGTTTTTATGTGTTTTATAAAAAATGGCGAGAGCATCATTGAAGGTAGATTAAAATAATGATAAAACCAGCTTAAATTACTTATTATTCTAGTCAATCATTGATGCCCGATGAAAGTAACGATTAAAGGAGCTAAAGTTATTATGCTCCAACCTTAAGCATTTTAGCAATATATAATTTGACCAATCAAGTCTTTTATTGAAATTGGACTGAATTCAAGAGAACAGCAAAATACAACTTCAGATTTTTAAAAGTAAACAAATAATGATAATAATATCAACAAAAGTTAATGTTATTAAAAAATTGTTGCTTTCCTGATTCGTTCAATAGAAAAGCTGATAAGTAGCAAATTAAGCGTTGTCCAGGTGGCCCTGCATTCAAATATTGTCGCCACAACATACCGTGAAAACATACAGGAACGACATCTGAGAGGAATGTATTGTTTTCCTTTCCTCCTAGAGCCTAATGGAAGGACATTACACACTACGTATTTATCATGTCCATGCTCAACAAATATATAAAATCTAAAATTTTAAATTTATTTATTTTAATTTTTAATTTTCTTTTTAATTTATTTTTAAAATAAAATTTTCGTTCTGTTTATCTTATAAATTCTCCAACCCAAATTACGAATTCTCCACTATTTAATGCGCTTTATCCTTTAAAAATCAGAAGAAAAAAAATAAAATAAAACTCTTTTATCCAATAAAAATGAATTATTCCAGTTAATATTATTGTAAAAAGTTTTGATATGAAAAATAAATAATAAAATTTTTTTAAATCTTCTGTCACAATAAAAAGTAATTTAAGCAAATATATGCTTTCTAATTTAAATTTTAATCATAACAAATATTTTTATATCATTTCATACAACTCATATGGAATGGAATTCTATTTCTATTGGAAGGGAATTCTATTCTATTTCTAATGGATTTTTCTTCATGTTTTATAAAACATAAAATAAATAGAAAAGAGTTCTGGCATAATAAGGGATTATTTGTGAAATACGAATTCGTTAAAATTGTGAAACTAGTTAATGAAGTTTAATCTGTTATTCTTATTAACCCCACAATAGAATTATAGAGTTTGCTTTGAAAGTCTCCGAAAATATTAATTTGGATAACAAATAAAGAATTCTATTTTCACAATATTATGCGTTGTAGCTTAATATAATTCAAAACTTTGTTAAATAAATTTTATTCGAAATAAATTATTCTATGCAACTCATAATGGACATATTAAATTCAACAATCATCTGCTTCTGCTAATTTTTTTAATTGAAATTAAAATGTTTTCGTTCAATTTCAAAAATTATCTTACTGAATTTACATAGTTAATCTTTATTTGTTATTCTATTCGTTTTTCAGCAGACAAAGGGAATTGTATCAATTTAGTTTGATTATTCAAACATTATGGATAATTTTAGACAGTTAGAATTAAATAAAAAGCAAAATTTAGATTAAAATGTGGTTTGTAATATAAAAGTGGTTTGGAGCATTCTTCCTTAGATGTTTGGTTTGATAGAAGTTAAACAAAAAGTAATGAAAAAAAACGATTTTTATAGGGTTTATGTCTAAAAAATTGATTTGAGTTCCTTGGGGATCTACTACTACACCATACCACACCACACCACATCACATCACATCGTTGAGCCTAGAGCTAAGTTGCCCCTATACAGTTTGGGAAGGATGTGGGTGAGAAGTCTGACTGGAATCTGTGATGCTCAACATTCATATAAAACCCGTACCTACAGCTTAAAGTGGATTCCAAACCACTACAAACATCCATGCCACCGCCGGGGTGGAACCGAAACTTATGGTACCTAATGCCAGAGTACTAGCCACTCGGCCATCAGGCCCTACGTTCTTTGATTATCATTCAAAGACTTACTTTAGACTCCTTAACTATTTTCTAGTAAACTATGCTTGAAAATTAGGTGTGGATACGATAAATGTTTTGGCTGGAAAGTTTTTCATTTGGATTCGAGGAAAAAGAAAGTAGATGAAGTACGATACTAACTTTGGTAACACGGTGATATGCCCATGTATTAGACAGGCTTGCTTGGTTACCTAGAACGTAAAGCAAACTGCCGTTAACACTCAAATAATGAGTTTATCGCCGCGCGCACATCCACCATTTGTCCAAGTTATTTCAATTGCTTAAAGTATTCTATCTCCCATTTTGCATTAACCAATGAGAACATGAACATTCGAAGTGTGGAAACATAAATATTATATAATAATAACAAATATTATATGAACATAATAAACACCGTATGTTATGCTTATCACACATATACATTGTATCGACTGGTTTGCTTTACGTTGTAGGAAATGAAATAAACTCGGCTGGTAAGTGCTGAACACTCCTCTCCCTTGTACACTAGGTAATTCTGGTTCTGAATAAGTATATGTCGTTAAAGAAGTGAATGACCTTAGTTCAAAATATCGAACATTTGAAAACAAGAAGCAAAAAAGTTTCTTTTTTTTTATAGAAAAAAATCTAATTTAAATCGCAATAAGTTACATGGCAGAAACTCCTATTAATTTTTTTTACGTTAGATTTAAAGCTTATTTGAGTAATGTATGCAAGGTAGTACATTCAAAGTACATTCAAAGGTATTGCGTAGAAGATTAAATTTCTTTCAACAGACAGTAATAAAAAGACTTAAAGAAGACACAGACTTAATAAAAGACACCCCAATAATGAGTTTATCGCTGCGCACACATCCAACATTTTGTCGAAGTTAGTTCAATTGCATAAAGCATTCTATCGCTCAATTCGCAAGAACCCACGAGAATATGAACAGCTGAGGTATATTAACATGGTTCTTTTTCCCCGTGCAAACAAGTTCGATTGCTATGTTTATCGTATATTTATTGTAAGAGTGGCAAAGTCGGTTTTCTTTACATTGTAGGGAACGAAATAAACCCGTAAGATAATGTGCTGAAAATTCTACGTAGTTCTAGGGCACCCTAAATAACACTGAATCTTTAAAATATCCGCCGTAGAAGAAGTGAATGAACTCAGTTCAAAATATCTAACATTTAAAAACAGCAAGCAAAAACATGTTTTTTTTTTTTTCGATTTATAGACAAAATCTAATTTAAATCGCAATGAGTTACATGGATTAAACTCCTTTAAATTTTTTACATTACATTTAAAACTTATTTGAGTAATGTATGAAAAGTTAGTACATTCAAAGGTATTCCGTAGAAGATTAAAATTCCTTTCAACAGACTTAAAGGACAGTAATAAAAAGACTTCCGGCTCTACTGGAACTATTACAAAATAATAATTTAATCAGACGGTAATTCAATCTTTTCAAACGTGGAGCATCTCCAAAAGGTTCTTTTTTTTTTTTTTTTTTGAGAGAGCCAAATAAAAAGCTTTAAAAGTTCCAATTTAAATTGCCGCCATCCCCAAAAAAAGGTTTTTTTTTCAGTCATTTTATTTGAAATTTGCTTAACGTTATATCCTGAATAGAATTTCAAATAGCTTATTTTGTGTTTATATAGTGTTGCATTTCAGGAACTAGTTATAGAAATATTACTATCATTTTGAAGTTTAAATTTATTTTTCTCATGTTTAAAAATGAGTGAGATTTTTGAAAAGAACAGAATATATCATAAACATACATGTGGAAAAGTATAATAATAATAAGAATAATAATTAGTGTAATTAAGAAAATTTCAACTATAGTTATTAATTTCTTTCCAACCTTTCATGCTGTTATTTTTTTTTTATATCAGACATTCATATGGAACTATTTGCATACTTATTATATTAATTTTTATTTAATAAAAAAATCTTCCATTTCAATTATATCACTTTTATTTAAATATATATAAAAAAAAGCATATTACTTAATGAGTTGTACATTTTAAAATTATTCCTACAATCAAATATGAAAAATAATTTTTAATTATAATTTTACTTAAAAGGAAAAATCTTTTTAAATTAATAAAATACCTTTTAAATTTTTTTTCGTTAATGACTTTCAGATTGGTTTTATTTTCCAGTTGTATAATTAAGAATATTTTTAAATAATTTATTATAAAAAAAGGGCTACTAAGTATCAATTCCTTTCAGTTCAATCTAATTATTATTATTAAATATTTAATGAACGAGTAGTTTATGTGCTTTTATTACAATTATTTTTTTTAAAAAATTATGATTTTTAATATCTAATTTATTAAATTTTGATAAATATTATTTTTTACAGAAAGTATCTCATTGACTATTTTAACTGTAATAACCTGTAATATTAAAATTTTTAAATTAATTTTTTATTGCTTTTCCATAATAATGCTCTAAAAAAACGAACATTTAATGATTTCCCTTTTATTTAAAGACATAAATTTTTTTTTAATACTTAATGAGTAACCCATTTGAAAATCATTCCTACATTCAAATGCGAAAGATAATTCTTAAATATAATTTTAATTAAAATGGAAAATTAAAATTAAAATTTTAATTTTTTTTAAATTTATAAAATATCTTTTAAATTTTCTCGTTAATGACTTTCAAATTTATTTTATTTTCCAGTTGTATAATTAAGAATATTTTAAAACTATTACTATACAAAATAGCTACTAGGTATTAATTCCTTTTAGTTCAAACTAATTATTATTAAATATTTAATGAAAGAGTATTTTATGTACTTTATTACAATTTCTTTAATTTCCTACGATTTTTTTATATCTAATTTAATAAATTTTGATAAATATTAATTTTTACAGAAATAATTTCATTGCCGATTTCAAGTGTAGTAATCTGTATTATTAAAAGTTTTAAATTATTTTTTTTAACTTTTCAATAAATTTAAAACTTATATGTAAAAGTTATCAAGGGTTCACTATAGTGAATATTATTATTCGTTGCCAGTACTCTATTGCATTAAAATGTAGAATTTAAGAGAATAATTTGATTATTTCAATCCTGAAAAATCTTCAAAGACCTTTTTAAAGCCAAATACAAAGCAACAGGTTTTAATTTACATTTAATTCCGTTTAACTCAACTTATATTAAGCGAAAATAAATATTTCATGAAAGATTGTTTTTGTGTGTTTTTATCACAACATTTCTTAATTTCCTACACTTTTTTGTATTTAATTATTTTTTATTATATTTCCTACACTGTTATAATTTAGTAAATTTGGATAAATGTTATTTTTTTATAGAAATACTCACATTCCTTATTTAATTGCAGTAATGTGTATTATTAGAAATTTTGGGCCTGAATGGTCGAGTGGCTAGCGCTCTGACACTCGGCACCACAGGTTTCAGGTTCGAGTCCCGGCAGTGCCAAGTTTGTTGTTTGTAGTGGTTCGGAATCCACTTTAAGCCGTAGTCCCCGGTCTCATATGAGCGTCACGGAGCAAAAGTCAGACTTCTACCTACGGGTGCTCCATCACAACAGAAGCTGCCCCTTTCCCTCCATCCATAAGTAAATCACTCATGGGATGCCCGTCCCGCACTGCAGGACATTCAGGATTAGTCACAACAACAATTAAAAATTTTTAGTTAACTTTTTCACAAATTTAAAGGTTAATTTATTTTCACAAATTAAATTTAAAATTTATTTGTAAAAGTTATGAAGAGTTAACTATCGTGAAGATCAATATTCGTGGTCAGCACTATATTAAAAAATGTAGAATTTATGAGAATAGCTTGACCATTTCAATCCAGAAAAATCTTCAAAGAACTTTTTAAAGCCGTATTTTAAGGCGCAAATGATTTTAATTTAACATAAAACTAATTATAATTAAATAAGAAAGGTATTTTTACTTTTTATTTATCTATATAATGCGTTATAGTATAATTATTGTAGGACGAATTACTAGTATCCCATTAATGAAATTAAAAAAAAAAAATTCTTAAGTGGGTTCATTTCTTTTAAACATGAAGTTAAAACGGTGAATTTTATTTCTGAAACTACAAAACCCGTCTAATATATGCACAGATTAAAATCACTAATTTTTATAGTATTGTTTAAAGAGTATAATTTATACGAAAATATGCATGTATATGCATGCATGTTTTTCTCATGGCTGGCAAGAAAATAATGATAAAAAGTTTTAGTGTAAACTTTGCTGAAGAAGCAACGGGAAGTAGCCTGAAAAAGAAAATTAACAATGAAAACTATGAATGATAATTTCTTCGGCCGATTAACATGTAGCTTAATGGAAACATCCACAAGCAAACGCGGAAGGAAACTAAGGTTTAAATTCTTTAAAAACAGTCGTTTTTTTCATAATGATTATGATAATAATTCAAGACGACTTAACAAAGTGTGTAAGAATCTTTTATCAACGGTCAGAGTATCTAGTGGTAATTTTCTGGGTTTCACGTACACTACACGTAAATTACGAGTTTATAACCATTTAAAGTTCTCTAGGGAGTTAATAGAGAGTTTTTGCATACCGTATTTTGGACGCCCGTTATCTTTTTCTCACAGCACGCATGCTCATAGGAAACATTATTACAGATACGCATGTGCAACTTCCTATGAGCATGCGCGCTAGGGAGAAAAAGCTAACGGATGTCCAAAATACGGTATGCAAACACTCTCTAATATCCACTGCCTTATCTCGTTGGTGAACTATTTAAAGAACATGAACTCCTGGTATATTGAAAATATTGCCTCTCTGATTAGAAAGGCTATTTCAAGATTACAATGTTTACCATTAACCCTGCCTAAATGGTCACCCGTCCATGGTGAAAAAAGGTTCGGGCAACCTAATGGTCAAGGCGTAACCCTATAATATGGACTATGACAATATGATACTGTTAACTGACATGATGTTAGATGTCAGGATCATACCCTGCTTTCCCTCTCAATTTTTGAACGGTCACTATTAAATTTATTATATTTTAGTTTAAAAAGAATATATTTATTTCAATTTGTAACTATTTTCAAAAGCATTTGTAGTAGATCACTAATTAATTCAGTTTTAATGCTAATTTTTTCTTGCACTCTATCTTTATTAGATTTTTATGGAGTGGTGTTTAATGTTTAATAATTTAATATTTGTTAAATTTTATTGAAGTGATTCTGCTTCATTTCTAATTTATTAAATTCTTAATTTTTGATTTAATTTTTAATTTGAATTTTTTTTCTTCGCATATATATTTAATTAATGAATTCTTACAAAATGCTGCATTGGTACCTCTAAAGAAAACGTGTGCTGTGGTCCAGTGGAAAACGGTATGTGATATAAATTCCTCTTAAGGATATCAGGCCATGATGAATGATACGTGTACATGGACTTGTTTAATTCAAGACAATTATGTCACGGAACTTACATGCGTAACAAAATCTAAGGTGTGCAAATAATTAATTTCACACTATTCCTATAGACTACGAAGAAAAAAGTACCTAAATATTTTATTTATTTTAATATTTAAGAAGATAGTGTCTAAAAGTTGAAATTATCTTCATTTACATAATTCTTTTGTACATGTGTTTGTCACTGAATTCCTCCTAAATGGCTTGACATATTTTGGTGAAATTTACTGTTCAAACGATATACATGAAAATTAGTATGCACAAATGTTGGAACACGAAGAAAATTATTTTATGAATACCCTGTATTTATTTAAAAAATCAAATAATTCAATTGCGCATTTGTCATATTGCCTAAACATACTGTAGTTGCGGAACAAAAACAATTTTTTTCTTCTAGATTTCTATATTTATTTATTTAAAAATTATTAAAAATTTATACATTTTAAAACTTTATAAAGACAACCTAATTATTTTCAAACACAAAATTGTATGATAGTACATAGATAATTCTACTTCACTGAATGTTGAGTTTGTATAATGCATTTATATTGAGCATGTTTTCTTAAAGGTTTTCTTTTGTTATCTTTATGCACTTTACTAATATCATGAATAAGACTAAAATAGTTTAACCAAATTTTTCAACTTCGGGCTTGTGTCAGATCCCTCTAAACAAGCCCTCCTAAATGTTTAGTGTCCCTCAAAAAAAATCCAAACATAATAAATTGAAATCGCAATGTAATTTACAAAGAGTTCAATTTTTATAATGATATTTATCTGTCATTTTCTTTGGAACTTATCCGTTATTCCTCCTTCAGCGAATTGAAGTATAAAATATGCAAATAAGAAAGTATTTTGCATGATTTATTTTGAAAGTAAGGGGAACTTTGAATTATAAATAAACAACTGCATCATTCATTTTCCTATCGAAAATTCCTTAAAAATAAAGTCAAAATAACAGAAAACAAAGAATTGATTGAGTGAATATATTTTTACATGTGATACGAAATTTTTCTAGCACGCAACATCAGTCTAAAACGATTTCATCTCGATCAACGATTTTTAAGACTTACAATGCCGTTCTATAAGAATAACTCAAAAGAAAAAAATATCATCAAAATTAAGTCTTGTTAAAATTATAAAAAAAAAATTATTATAAGAAAACATATGTTTGTTTGTATATGTTGTAAATACTATAAAATTTTTAATAACACTAAGTATTTCTGTAGATTTCAATGTAATACCTTCCTTGCATCTCGAAGAATGTCAAAGTGGTTCTTGCGAAGTGTTCCTTATCGTCTGTTACAGTATACACAACATTATTTGTCCAGCTTTCAGTTCTTCAGCATCAGCAACTAGTGAGGCAAAGACTATGTCCTTGATAC
>BPLQ01014581.1:1087392-1117802 GCA_021605075.1 Caerostris darwini
GCATGTTTTAATTTAAATAATTTCATGTTAAATAAATGCATGTTTTAGTTTAAATAAGTTCATGTAAAATAAATGCATGTTTAAAATTCATATTAAATCATTCTTTTTAAATAAATAAATCCATAGATTCATATTAAATAAATGCATTACTATTCTACTACCAAGCAAAGTTTCTGCTATGACTTTTGAATCACTCTGCATATATTTAATAATGAAGACAGTGAAAAAATGAAAACATCAGACACTTATTAAAATGTCTGATGTCTCCATTTTCTAGTAAATAAAGACTTTTAATAATTTTCACAGAATTTAAGTGTAAAAATTAAACGTAAAAATAACTTTTTCGACAATTTTTATGACAAAAAGGAAACTATTTATGAAAATAGTTTATATTTTTAATCAGATATTAATCATGAAAAAAAAGCAGGAAATGTGTCCTAAAGAATTGAATATATATATACAATTTATAAAACCAATTTAAATTTGATTCATGGTATTTTTTTTTCAGGTATATACGATAGTACTTTAATTAATTCCATGGAAAACTTTTTGAGGAAAGATTTTTCTCTAGATTAATGTCAATGTAGTTAATGAAGCTGTATGAGTTCTGGGAAAAGCATGTGAAATGGATGTCAAAGGAAAACACACGAGCCAATTAATTGGATGTCATTTAGGTGCTGCTACCTTGGACAGGGTTCTTATCACTAAATAAATTACTCATGCATCTCGATGTAAGAAAGCACTTTTTGGAAACTCTGGACATTATTAATCCTCATTATTCAACCAGGAGGCAAAATTAATCAGAAAATTGGGCGATAAGCGAAGTTAATAAAAGATAAGTGAAAAATATTTTTCCACTTGTAGTATCTATGGAGTTGAAAAGAATAAAATGATAAATAAAGGTTATATTGAAAATCGATAACATTTTATCCTGAAACGGCTTAAAGAACTTTTTATAAAACTTTTAAGCAAGAAACTTTGATTTAAACATATCTAAGGAAAAAAAAAATAATTGTAGAAAACTAAAACTGTACATCAAATGTTGAAATGTGTTATATATTATTGATATGTGCAATTCAGATCTACATTTGAATGGGATATTAGATAATTTCAGTAGAAGATAATCGTTTCAATTAATGCCTGTTATATAAAAATTTGCTTGCAGATCTGAAAATTAATGCACAAAAATAAATTATAATTTAAAAAAAAACTAAAAAACAAGCTTTTAGAGTTAATCAAACTAAAAAGTAAAAAATAATTCTTAGCATAAGAATAAAACGACTCAAGAGAAAATGAATGTCACTGTTCTAACAGCGTGGGGTGCTCGATATCAATCGTTATAATTTTTCACTAGTTTCATTCCGAAATGCAGAGTTAGTTTAAAAATGTCATGAAAAGCACCCCACGTTTTTAGAACAGTTACATTCATTTTCTCCTCAGTAATTTTATTCTTTTCTTAACAATTATTTTTTACTTTTTAGTTTGATTAACTCTAAAAGCTTGCGTTTTAGTTTTTTTAAACTATAATATTTAAATGAAGTCCGGTACGGAGGACTGGAACTATAGTTCTTACAATAACTTAATTGTGAATAAAACAAAATCTAAATGCGAATATGTCGAGCGAGCCATGATTCGAACATGGAATCTCCTGATCCGTAGTCAGGCGCGTTATCCGTTGTGCCACTGTCCCACGAAAGCTTGAATGTCTTGGGTACTTTCATTCTTCATGGGTTAAATTGTTCTTCATAAGTTAAAATAAAATCACTAATCCTGGCAATCCTAATCATGATAAGATAATAAACTTATCGAAATACTTTAGTGTCGTCGGTCTTTGATAAGTCTACAACGTTTAAATTAAATCTGATTGCTTAAAGTAGGGCAAAATCGAGCCCAAAGAGTCAGTTACAAACAAACATACAGGTAAAACTAATAAAAGCGTATTAAAAAGCCTTCAGACATTATATATATGATATTTGACATTCAACTATATATTTGAGAATGAAATTAAATAATTCCAATACAGGATAATCGTTTTAGTTAATACTTGTTATATAAAAAAAAATCAGTTAACCTCATTCATTCAGTTAATGCTTGTTCTTTTTTACAAAACCTTCCGTTGTAATCACACTGTCTATTATGAATTCCTGTAGTAAAAAAATATAGTGGTAGTAAAATAAGTAAATTAATTGTATTGTGGTCATAATATCTCACAACGAAATTCTGGGAGGTTCTTCATTACCCCTAGTGAAATAACAAAATGCTGCTGTTTTGAAGTGAACGAATGACGCAGAGAATTCAATTATTATTTCAGGGGTAATGGCTTTTAGGAATGATTTATTGTGCCTTTTTCCATAAAGTTGATTAAAAGGATGGTTTTCTATCTGGCCCTTGAGCTGTATTTCATATTTCCCTGCCACTGATTGTGGAAATAGGAAAAAAATATTTCAAGGGGAGTGTATAATGGCACAATTTTGTAAGACAGGGATCTGCAGGCCAACATCAGCCCGAGAGCTACAGCTCCTGCCAGCTACAGTGTATAGTAAACTTTATTTAAGAAAATCATACAAAATTATAATCAGATGTTTTTATGTTACGATAAATAAAAAAACAATAACTGAAAACGAAATTGAACATTTTAAATGTAATTAAGGTATCAGATGTAAAAAAAAACTTGTAATAAGGGATGTGCATTCGTAATTCCCGTAATGAAATTAAATATTATAATTATGATTAATATGATTTAAGTAGCTATAAATTTCCACTGACAATTGAACCCACAGTTATTGAACAAGTTTACTAGTGAAAATTATCAGCAGTAACTTCAAATGCTCATCAGATAACTTGGATATGGAATAACGGTGGTCGTCCAGCCATATAAGGCACACGAAACCAATGAGCAGTATTGCCACAATAAATCTCCGCTCAGATACCAGAAGGGCCATTCCCAGAAACTGTGCACCTGTACTGATCTGTTTCCTAGGTCTTCCGCTTCAACCATAGGACCATGATAAACACCAACTTTATTAATGAACCAAAAAAATTACAAATATATTCATAACATGGTCTTACAAAATCTTACAATCTTTGTAATATCATGGTCTTACATGATATTACAAAATCTTCAAAGAATATCTGGGTTACAATATACAATAAAAGAATCTGTAATTCTGAAATTAAAAAGTTAACAATTACAAAATGTAGATATAGATTCTTTATCTGGAAAGAAAACTGAAAATTGTTCGAAGTCTTTCAATTATTGTTCATTGTCCTCCAATGTCCTAAGCAGGAATCGTAATTTGCATTTCATCATTTCGCGAATTCCCTGATTAGAGTTGTTGCTTCTGAGGAGCAGTTTCAATTTTGCCGATTTGTAATTTGCTAAAAGTATTTGGTTCTAATGTTGTTCCATTCTGGGCAGTCATAAATAATGTGTGACCTATCCTCAAATAAGTGGCCACACACATAAGAGGGGACGTTCTCAAATAATCTGGCCGGGTAAGATAACTTGGATATGTAAATATTTTAGGTATATTTCATTTTAGAGAATATTTTTTCCACAGACTTTTCAAAAGCGGCAAATATTGAATACTTTTAAACTGCAATATGTTGGCATGATTGGCCAGCTTGGTGTTGACCCTTGGGGATTAGTGCAGTAGTCAGTGGCGCTTAGAAGACAGTCAAAAGAGGAGAAGTAGTTTCTTTGCAAAATGTTTCTCCAGTTTCTGCACTGGAGCAGTATTAATCGTCTGAAGAGTTGAATCTTGTAAAGAATGTTGAGAATAGACCATGGTCACTTGTAAGAATAAGTGCATAAGAAAATAATGCTATAATGATTTACAGTTTTGAAAACTTTTTGCCCTGTGTTGCTATGTATACAATCATGTTGCATTTGATGTATGAAGTTGAATATTGAAAACACATTGTGTCGCTGTATATAATGCTAGAAAACGATGAATAAAGTATTTTCTAATGTTTTTTTCGTTCTAATGCAGCTGGCAACCATTTAGACAATTGTCTTTGATGCCTTAAGGCAAGTGCTGCACAGACATTACTCACTTTGCATTACCCAGAGGGCGCGTGTAACTTGAAGATAACCCACGACGCGAGTAACAACGCCCCCGCAACGCTCTACATTCCTATTAGGAGGGGGACCTACGGTTTAAAGTGGATTCCGAACCACTACAAACACCCATTGGCAAGCCGAGATTTGAACCCGATACCTATGGTGCCGAACGCCACAGCGCTAGCCACTCGGTCATCAGGCCCCGTATTTTCTATTGTGGAAATGTTTACTTTTTCATTAAACTAAGGCTAGTTCTCATTTACTCTAATATGTGCGACGTAAAAAACAAAAAGTTCATGTAGCACATTTATATCAAATATTTTTTACAGGAATAACTTTAATAAGTTATCTATGTAAAAATATAGTACTATATTATAATACTATACCAATATATGCTATGATTATGGTAACGAGTTTAGCTTTAAAATTTAATTAAAAAATACGTATGATCAAAAATGACTTATATGAATTTTTTGTGGAAGAAAATTAATTTTTATATCATTGATATCTTCTGCATTGTGTAATATCTGTAAGACAATATAATTTATAAGATATGCTTAAACATTAAAAGTTTTGTGATTTACTTAAAAGGCAATTAATAGTTAAATCGATTTTTGCCCTGAACCCAAACATAAAAAGGAAACCATAATCTAAACATTGTAATTTTAGTATAAAATACGAATATAAATATAAAAATATCTACTAAACTATTCACTACTAAAAAAATAGGCCAAGATAATTTGTAATCATAAATGTATAAGTTATGAATGTGTTGCTATGAATTACTGTGTTGCTATGATTCCAGTTTCTTGCATTATATATTATTTTTAAGGAATGGAGTTATATAAGGAAACACAATGTGTTTTCGGTATACAACACTAGAAAAGCAGGAATAAAATATTTACTAATGTTAAAATATTTACTTTTTTTATTATTCTGGAGCTGGATCTTGTTCTCATTTACTCTAATATATTTTATGTAAAAAAAAATTCATGCAGCTCATTTACTTCAACTATTTCACAGAAACCTGGAACCCAAACATAATTTGTAAATAGCATATAGGTATACAGGTATATTGGTATAATAAATAGTATTATACCAATATATGTTATAATTAGGATAACGAGTTTAGATTTATAATTTATTACAAAAGTACTTAGATTCGAAAATACATTATGTGTGATTTTTTTCTAATAAAAAATAATTTCTACAGCATTTATAGCAACTCAATTGTTTAATATATGTAAAACAATATAATTTATGTGATTTGCTTAAACAATACGTTACATTTTTGTAATTTGCTTAAGCAACACATTACATTTTTGTAATTGCTTAAACAACACATTATATTTTTGTGATTTACTAAAAAGGCATTTAACAGTTAAATCGATTTTTGGCCGGAATCTAAGCATTTAAAATAGAAACAATATTCTAAACAATGCAATTTTCGAATAAGATACAAAACTAGATTAAAAATAACCTATTTTTCCTTTAAATTTTGATGAAATAGGCTTTGCTTTCAGCATATACAATTTATTTTTTATTTATTTATTCATTTTTTTGTTACCAACTATATTTTCAACATAAAATGTTTTGGATTTAAAACAATGCAAATTTTAAGCATAACTTAAAGATGAAAACTCAAACGGATATAAAGAAAGAATAACAAGAAGAAAAAAATAAAAGAAACGTGTGTTAAGATGCATTGGTAGAAAAAAGGTTATAAAAATAGGAATAAGCGAATAATCATGTTCTCTTTCATTTTTGCTTCTACTTGAGTCTTCTGAAAACTCCCCGTAGCCCACAACTTTTTATTATTATTGTTATTTTTTTTAAAAAATGAACTTTTTGCGAAAACCCTCCAGCTTTTTAAACTACTCAAAGTGGAAAGGAAGAAAATAATAAAACATTGTAAGAAAAATCGAAAAATAAAAAAAAATAAAACTTTGCCCTGGAAAAAAACGCGAAAGGATTACTTATACTCATCCTGTTATTATTTTTATGAAAAATGCCCTTTTACTCTTGTTATATTTATGTCTACTTTCATAAGAAAAGAAAAAGCAGTACGAGATGTCTGAAAGCACGATAATGCGAAAACACAGCCAAGAAAATGTTTTTCTTTGCAGTTTAAAAAAAAGAAGAAGAAAGCTGAGATTTACCTCGAAGGTCGTTTAGGATCAAGGAAATAAAAAGCACCACTGAATGGCCGGCTAAGAAAATTACGGTAAGGATTTTTCAAGATCTTCATTAAGTGAAATATCTCTCTGTCAGTTTTATTTTAAAACATGGTTATATTTCACCTCGGGGATTGGAAATCAGCGATGAATACCTTTTTTTCCAACGAATATAAGATAATACCAATTTAATTCTTTCTTTTCTGTTTTGTTTTCTTAATAGTAAGGTATACGCAAAAAACCAAAAACAGAACAATTCTTAAAAACAATTAACAGTATTGATATACGGGGGCATCATCTTAAGAAAATATTTTTTTCAGAATTACTTAAATGTATCGCTTTAAAGTACTTGATTATCCTGATTATTATTGACTTTATCTTGACCATCATTGAATTTTATTTTGATTATCATTGATTTTAAACTTGATTAATATTGACTTTTATCTCGATTATCTTGATTACTTTTCTTAACCAATACTATTAAGAAATTTTAAATTTCTTGATATCATTTCTGTTTTGTTTTCTTAATAGTTAATAATATGAACACAAGAAACCGATAAACATAACAATGCTTAAAAACAATTAATAGTATACGAAGGCATCACCTTAAGATAATTTTTTTTTCAGACATATTTAAATGTATCCCTTAATAGAAAATGTTATTACTAACTATTATTACTGTTATTACTATTAATGTTATTAATTATACTTGATTATCTTGTTAATAATATACATCCAAAAAACGAGAAACATGAATCGTAAAAATAACATTTTTGTAAATTTTCACGACAAAAAGTAAACTACTTCTGAAAATAGTTGATATTTTCTTTTTATCAATGTTGATCACGTAAAAAAGGAGCAGAAAAGTTTTCCTGACGAATTGAATATATATATATATATATACAATTGATGAAAATAACTTAAATTTTATTCATGACATTTCCTTTATGCTTTTTGCAGTTATATATGAGAGTTCCTTAATTAATCCCATGGAACACTTTTTGAAGAAAGATTTTTACCCCAGATTAATGTCAATCTAGCTAATGAAGCTGCATAAGTTTTGGGAAAAGCGTGTGAGACTGGGTGTCAATGGAAAACACACGAGCCAATTAATTGGATGTCATTTAGGTGCTGTTACCTTGGACGGGATTCTTATCAGTAAATACATTATTCATGCATCTCGAAGTAAGAAAGCAGTTTTTGGAAACTCTTGATATTATTAATCCTCATTATTCGACAAGGAAGCAAAAATAATCAGAAAATTGGGAGATAAGCGAAGCTAATAAAAGATAAGTGAAAAATATTTTCCAGTTGAAGTATCGATGGAGTTAAAAGAAATAAAATAATAATAAATAATCATCTGTCTGACAACCCTGATGTGCACTTTATTTCATTCTTACTCTATGTTTCAACTATCTTTTTCATTTACGAGACTCAATTGAGGACTCATTGCTAGACTATCCATTGCGATTGCAAGCGTGAGCGAAACGCTTGACATCTTTGGAATAGTTCGACAATCACTCCTCCAACACTATCAAGAATGTTGTTGCTATTAATCCCCATGGTGTAGGAAAGTCTACACCAGGTCGGTCCAAAGAACCCCCGTCTCGGTGGAGTGCTTCAAGTCTAAGTGTAATATGTAGCTTCACTTTGTGTGACGTCCCACGAGGGCTGAAGACTAACTAAATCTCAGGACAACACTCTACGATCATATTAGACCGGGGCCTACGATTTAAAATGGAATACGAATCACTACAAGTATCTACCGAGACTAGAATGCAAAACCAGTGGCTCCGAGCGCCAGACACTCGGCAATTCATGTCCACCAAGAATGTATTACCGTTGATAATCGCAATTTTGAACATTTATTGCAAACAATCAAAGATGCACTTTGCAAGCTTCTAATGAACAATGTTTTTTTTTCTTCACGTTTAAGTTTTGTGTTCGTTTCTTCTGACCATGTATCCCTGTACAAATAATGTACGTTTTCCTTAAACAGTAAAACCCCTCAAAGTTTTTTCAGGACTGTCGAATAACTCTGTACAGTTTTTAATAAATGTAATACGTGCCTAATATCTTCGTTTTGTTTTTGGATTTTTTATTCGTAAAAAATTTTTTTAATAATTCCTAGACAGAATTAAATGTAAAAAATGAATCGTTAAAAATATCATATCTGAAAACTTTGATGACAAAAAGGATTGACTATTTGAGAAAATATTTGATATTTTTTTTAAAATCATTATTGATGACGAAATAAGAATCAGAAAATTTGTTCTAAAGAATTGAATATATACACTGAAGTGACAAAAGTCATGGGATACCTCTTAATATCCTGTCGGCCCTCCTTTCGCCCGGCGAAGTGCAGCAACTCGACGTGGCATGGACTCAACAAGTCGTTGGAAGTCTTCTGCAGGAATATTGAGCCATGCTGTCTCGATAGACGTCCATAATTGTGAAAGCGTTGATGGTGCAGGATTTTGGGCACGAACAGACCTCTCGATGATGTCCCATAAATGCTCGATGGGATTCATGTCGGGCGATCTAGGTGGCCAGATCATTCGTTGGAATTGTCCAGAATGTTCTTCAAACCAATCGCGAACAGTTGTGGCCCGGTGACATGGCGCATTGTCATCCATAAAAATCCCATCGTTGTTTGGGTACATGAAGTCCATGAATGGCTGCAAGTGATCTCCAAGTAGCTGAACATAAGCATTTTCAGTCAATGTTCGGTCCAGTCGCACCAGAGGACCAAGTCCATGCCATGAAAAAACAGCCCACACCATTACGGAGCCACCACCAGCTTGAACAGTGCCTTGCTGACAGTTTGGGTCCATGGCTTCGTGGGGTCTGCGCCACACTCGAACCATCAGCTCTTACTAACTGAAATCGTGACTCATCGGACCAGGCCACGGTTTTCCATTCATCTAGGGACCAACCGATATGCTCACGTGCCCACGAGAGTCGCTGCAAGCGATGTCGTTCTGTCAGTAAAGGCACTCGAGTCGGTCTTCTGCTGGAATAGCCCAAGAAAGCCAAATTTCTCCGCACAGTTCTAACAGACAAGTCCCTTGTACGTCCCGCATTGATTTCTGCGGTTATTGGACGCAGTGTTGCTTGTCTGTTAGAATTTACGATTCTTTGCAGACGTCGCCGGTCTCGGTCGTTAAGTGCAGGCGGTCGATCACTGCGCTGTCCATGGTGGGATGTTATGCCTGAAATTTCATACTCTCGGCACACTCTTGACACAGTGGATCTGGGAATGTTGAATTCTCTAACTATTTCCGAAATGGCATGACCCATGCGTCTAGCTCCAACTAACATTCCGCGTTCAAAGTTTGTTAATTCCCGTCGTGCAGTCATCATCACGTCAAAACCTCTTCACATGAATAACTTGAACAGAAATGTAAGCACTGCGCATTTATAACTGAACACGCGATGCTACTGCCATCTGAAAATTTGCATATTGCTATCCCATGACATTTGTCACTTCAGTGTATATACAATTCATAAAAAAAAACTTAAATTTTATTGATGACATTTCTTTTATGTTTTTGCAGGTATATATATGACATTCCCTTAATTAATCCCCTGGAACACTTTTTGTAGAAAGATCTTTATCCCAGATTAATGTCAATCCGGTTAATGAAGCTGTATGAGTTCTGGGAAAAGCGTGTGAAACTGGTGTCAATGTAAAACACACGAGTCAATTAATTGGATGTCATTTAGGTGCTGCTACCTCGGACGAGGCTCTTATCAGTGAATAAATTATTCGTGCATCTCGAAGTAAGAAAGCAGTTTTTGGAAACTCTGGACATTATTAATCCTCATTATTCAACAAGAAAGCAAAAATAATCAGAAAATTGGGCGATAAGCGAAGTTAATAAAATATAAGTGAAAAATATTTTTCGGTTCGAGTATCGATGGAGTTAAAAAGAATAAATAATAAATAAATGTTATATAGAAAATCGATATCAAACTATCCTATGGCTTAAAGAAGTTTTGATCAAATTTTTTAGCAACAAACTTTGATTAAAAAAATTGTAAGAAACTAAATCTTTACATCAAATGATGAAATATATTATATATTATTACTATTATACTACTGTGTCCAAAAAGTAAGACCAGTTTTTATTTTTTAGGGTGTTGCACTGCCCATGACATCTGTGTGAAATTTCACGTCAAAATATTCATTAGTGTTGTTACGCTTGGTTTTGGGAGATGCTGAAACTGATTCCGGCGATTTTTCAAATGTCTTTTCAATCAACTCAACAGGGTATCCCCGGAGTAAACTTTTGAGTTTAGGGAATAGCCAGAAGTAGCACAGTGCTAAATAAGGTGAATACGGTAGTTCTGTAACGATATGGGTTTCATTTTTAGCGAAAAATTCACGGTGAATCAAAGCAGTGTGAGCAGGCGAATTCAGTGTGTTTTCGGTACCAATCAAGATTCGATGCGTACGAGGCCCAAAACATCTTTTAAAATGGAATTTTTAAAATGGAATTTTTAAATTCTAATATCATCAGCAAGGTCTCTAAATGTAAATCGATGGTTTGCAAGCACAAAATCTTTAATTTTTTGGATGTGAGTTTCGTCGGTTGAGGTTGATGGTCGTCCAGAAGGCTCTTCGTCTTCAACGCGTTCTCTGCCTTCTTAGAACTGTTTTTACCACTTCTAAACATTTCTTTCCGATATAGGAATGCTCACCGAATGCCTTCTGTAACATTCTATACGTTTCCGCAAACAACATATACTGCAAGTTCTTTGCTCAATTAATTCAGACATTTCAAAAATCGCCGGAATCAGTTTTAGCATCTCACAAAGCCAAGCGTAACTCAAACACTAATGAATATTTTGACTTCAAATTTAACACAGATGTCAAGGACAGAGCCAGCAACCTAAAAAAGAAAAAAAAATTGAAGTATTATAGGATTGGGAAATTTAAATTAAAACTTTACTTTTGAACACAGTAGTATATAATTGGCATTTGACATTCAGCTCTATATTTAAGAAGGATATTAAATAATTTCAGTAGAAGATAATCATTTCAGTTAATGCTTGTTATATAAAATTGGTTGCAGATCTGAAAATAAATGCACAAAAAATCATTCAGAATTTATATATATCTTTATACACTACTGATCATTAGAACTGCTACACCAAGAAGGCGACATGGAAGTCTTTTTATTACTTTTTGTTGAAGGAAATGTAATCTTCTAAGCAATAAGTTTGAATGTAGATAAGAACTCTTCTTAAACTAGAATAAGTTCTAAATCTAACGTTATAGAGTTTAGTCCATGTAACTTATTGCAATTTAAATTAGATTTTGTCAGTAAAAAGAAAAAAAAACCTTTTTGCTTCTTGTTTTTGAATGTTAGATATTTTGAACTGAGGTCATTCACTTCTTTAATGGTGGATATTTAACAGATTCAGTATTATTTAGGGTGCAATAGAATTACCTAGAATGTTCAACAATTATCAGATGCACTTAATTTGTTTCCTACAGCATAAAACAAACCAGTCTTGCCTCTCATGCAATAAATGTACTATAAGCATAACATTCGGCGAACTTTTTCGAGCGAGAAAAAAATCATGTTTCCACATTTCTGCTGTTCATGTTCTCATAGGTTCCTGAGAAATGACCGATAGAAGGCTTTAAGCAATTGAAATAACTTGGACAAATTTTGGATGTGCGCGCAACGATAAAAGCTGAAGGTAACGAAGCAAGTCTGTTTAATAAAGGGGCATATCACTATATCAAATTTAGGATGACACAGCATCTTACTTGCTTTTATTCGAACCCAACAGAAAACTTTCCAGGCAACAAATTTATCGTGTTCATACCTAACTTCCACGCTTAGTGCAACTAGAAATTAGCTTAAGGAGCTTTGAATACGTCTTTGATTGAAGAATTCGCAGAAGATAAGAAGTGTACAGCACTTATCGGACAAGTGTACTTCGCTTCCTACAATGTAAAGCAAACCGGAATGCCACTCATACAAAAAAATGTGCAATAAGCATAACATTCAGGGAACTTGTTTGCGGGGGAAAAACTCTTTACCACAATTCACATTTTCATGTTTTCATTGGTTCCTGAAAAATGAGCGATAGAATGTTTTATTTAATTGTACTAACGTGAATAAATGTTGGATGTGCGCGCTGCGATAAATTGCTTATTTGAGTGTTAACGACAGTTTGCTTCATGTTGAACGTAACCAAGCATACCTGTCTCATACAACTACTACACCACACCACATCACTATGCTTAAAGATGATTTGCCAATTTACAATTTGGGAATGATGTGGGGGAGAAGGAGACCGGGACTCACGCCTTAAATTGGATTCCGTATCACTACAACATCCATGGCAAAGCTGGGACTCGAATCCGAAACCTGTGGTACCGAACTCCAGAGCACTAGCCACTCGGCCATCAGCCCCAATCCTGTGTGCTAAATCGACATATCACTGTGTTAATAAACTTAGTATGGTACAGCAGCTTCCTTCCTTTTCCTTGAACACTAATAGTAAAACTTTCCTGCCAAAAGATTTATCGTCTCCATACCATGCTTACTGTAAATAGAAAATAGCTTAAGAAACTTGAATACACCTTTGAATGATCATCAAGCAACTGGATCAAACGTGGACATAAACTCAAATGCATAAACATAATTTTAGATATAAACTCAATAAAGTTCGTTGTTTTTTTGCCACTATTTGTTATGTTTAACTTCTGGCAATCCAAACATCTAACGAAGAATGCTCCAAATCACTTCTATTCCTCCTTTTAATCTAAATTTTGCATTTTAATTAATTCTACCTGTCTAAAATGATCTATAATGTTTGAATAATCAAACTAAATTGATGCAACCCAGTTTATTTGCTGAAATACGAATATAATAACAAACAAATGTTAACAATAAAAATTCAGCAAGATAACTTTTGGAATTTAATGAAAACATTCTAATTTTAATTAAAAAAATTAGCTGAAGCAGACGATTGTTGAATTTAATATGTCCAACATGTCGTGCATAGAATAATTTATTTCAGATAAAATTTATTTAACAAAGTTTTGAGTTATATTAAGCTACAACACAGACTATTATGAAAATAGGATTCTTTATTTGTTAACTAAATTAATCTTTTCAAAACACACTCTAAAATTCTATTATGTGGTCTATAAGAATAATAGATTAATCTTTATTAACTAGTTTCCCAATTTTAACGAATTCGAATTTCTCAAATAATCCCTTATTATGTTAGTACATATTTCTATGTTTATTTAATTTTCTTTGCCTTTTATAAAACACGAAGAAAAATCCATAGAATTATATTCCATATGAGTTGGACGAAATAATATAAAATATTTGATTTGTTTAAAATTTAGATTATAACGCATAGCTTTGACTAAATTACTTTCTATTGTGGCAGAAGATTAAAAAAATCATAATTATTTATTCTTCATATCAAAACTTTATACAATAATATTAACCGGAATATATCTTTATTATTATTGTTAAAAAAGATTTATTTTCTGTTTCTTTCTGATTTTTGTGGAATGGTACTGCCTATTAAATCGTATGTTGAATCGTCATCTAGGTTGGAGAATTTATAAAAGAAACAGAACTAAAAGTGGCTTTTATGATCATGGACATAGTAAATTGTCTAAGGTGCAATGTCTTTCCATTGCGCTCTAGGAGGACTCTTGTTGGATTAAAAAATGAAAATGGAATTTAGTATTATAGTGTTATAAAAATAAACATATCTTGGCGAATGTAGAGAGAGATAGATAGAAGAGTTTTTCTATTTGGATTCATTTTAGAGATTAATGAACGAATCTATTTCATGAGGCATGTTGAAATTGAAACTAACCAAGCTATTGTACCAATAATTGTTCTTGTTGTATTTCTTTGTTGTTGGCCGAGTGGCTAGAGTTCTGGCACAGGTTTCCGGTTCGAGTCCCGGGGGTGCCATGGATGTTTGTGCGTGATTCAGAATCCACTTTAAACCATAGGTTCCGGTCTAACAGGATCGTAGAGCTTTGCGGGGGCAGTGTTACTCCCCGTCCGCAGCTTATCATGAAGCTACGCGAACCCTCTGGGTAGTGCTAAGTGAGTAACGTCGGCGCAGCCCTTGCTTATGGCATAAAAAGATAACTGTCTAAGGATCAATTTGCCAGATGGATTAGAAAAAAAATTTTCTTGATTAAAAATTATTGATCCAAATTATTGGTTTCCTTCCTCATTGGATAAGTGAACAACTAATAGTTTATGTATATTGAACTTTTCACACGAGAGAGTTTTTATTTCGGAAAATGAATGGAAAATGGAGAACATATAATTTCTTTAAAACTCTTCATAAAAAAATAGCTTTTTGGACCATATACAAGGTGTCTGAGTATAATAGCTACAAACTTCCAAGAAGAATGTACACAAAACACATAGAATGATAAGGTAAGTAAGACGTTTCAGATTCACTAGTGATGTATATAGAGAAAATCAGAAATTAAATTTAATAAACTGATTATTAAAAGTATACATCGATTAAAGTAACTTTGTCAACAGTTACAAAATGTGAGCTAAAAACAGGTAATACATATTGTTTTCCTGTACAATCCCAGCACAATTCAGCTAGAGATACCGGTATGGTGCAGTAACGAAAGTGATATATCTACTAAATTTAAGTAATAACATGTGCATTAAAAAAAGGCATATTTCCTTATGTTTTTTGTTTATTAATAAAAAGAATTTTAAAGATCTCGTTAAAGTAAATGATTTAAGTGGTCTTATATTTTCTGAAGATAAAATTCACTTAAATATCTTTGGCGTGTAAAAAGAAGAAAATTTTTGGCAGGATTTCTTAAAATATATTTTCAGCCTTAACATTATTTTCAAAACTGTGATCTTAAAATGTGTTCTTTCGATAGACCACAATTTCGTCATAAAAGAAACATTTTACAGAAGTATTAATGCTAGATAAACATAAACCTTTTTACAATTATTAAATTAATTTTATTTGATTTTAATTGTTGGTGTGAAATTTTTCGATAATAGAGAGTTTTTGCATACCGTACGTCAGTTACCGTAGGACGTCCGTTAACTTTTTCTCCCTAGCGCGCATGCTCCTAGGAAATTATGTTTCCTACGAGCATGCGCGCTAGGGAGAAAAAGCTAACGGACGTCCTACGGTAACTAACGTACAGTATGCAAAAACTCTCTAATATATAGAATAGCCAACGGCCGTACCATGCTGAATATACCGGTTCTCGTTAGATCACCGAAGTCAAGCATCATTGGGCACGGTCAGTACTTGGGTGGGTGACCACCTGGAAACACCGTGTGCCGTTGGCATTCACAAATTTGGGACCTGAATGGCCGAGTGTCTAGCGCTCTGGCGCTCGGAGCCACAGGTTTTGGGTTCGAATCCCGGCGGTGCCATGGATGTTTGTAGTGGTTCGGAATCCACTTTAAGCCGTAGGTCCCAGTCTCCTATGACTGTCAGAGCGTCACGGAGCCAAAGTCAGACTTCTACCTACGGGTGCTCCATCACAACAGAAGCTGCTTCCTTCCCCTTCAATCATGAGTACGTATGGGCTCGTGGGCTTGGCCAGCCAAGTGGGATAAGAAACAACAACATATTTTTAATAATGCTGGTTCATTTATTGAAGGGAACAACACTTAGCTCCGATTATGCATCTTTACAAATTTTTTTAAACTAGTTATGTACACTTAAAAATATCTGGTGTCCACACATAGTTAACCTTTTCTCAGTACAGTTTGTCCTCCTCTGACTGCTCGTCAACGGTAGAATATGATTAGCTACGGAAAATATGATTAGCTCGTGGGCTTGGCCAGCCAAGTGGGATAAGAAACAACAACAACATATATAGAATGACTTTCGTTTGAAATATTGAGCACATTTTAAATTACCAAAATTTAGTGTTCTGTTACTTACACCTTGAACAAAAATTCTAGCTAGTGTCTTTCTCAAGAATCATAATATTTAACTTTACAAACTCAACAGATTTAGTTGCCGAAAACTACAGTAAATATGAGCTGTAGAATCTTTACATTTAAAATCCGTGTAGACTATGATTTATTCAAATAATATAAATTTTACGTGCATATCAGTAAACGCGTAATATGGAGCATATGCGATGCAAGAGAGTTGATTTCTGTGCGACATAAAACATAAAAGTATTGAATCTTGAGTTGGATAACTTCGAAAATCCAAATTTTTATTCAGATATTACAAATAAAAACAATTGTCCCCCTTTCATATCAATCATTTTTTCAATATCAGAGAAATGTGCGTCTTGAAAAAAAAAATAATCGTCATTGTTGAAAACAGAAAATGGAAATAGGTTTGTTCGAAATTCCAAAAGCGGAATCATGCTTACAACCCTTAATTCGAGATAGAGAGATTTAATTAAAAATCACAAAAATTAATTAATGCAAGAGGGATTTGGCGGATATTGAGCCATGAAGAAGCATTGGAATTTAAAAAAAATATTCTAACTCAACGTTGATAGAAATCTTTGTTATCTCTAGAAATAAAAACAAGATTTTGGTATTCGAAATTAATCGATCGATACAACGGAATTTATCTCTCAATATATATATTGAACTTGTTTTTGAAAGGCATTAGCTTCGAGAAAATAGCACTCAATCAATTCTTTGTTTTCTGTTATTTTGACTTTATCTTTTTGAAAATTTCGATAAGAAAATGAATCATGCAGTTGTGTATTTATAATTCAAAGTTTCCCTTACTTTGACAATAAATCATGTAAAATACTTTCGTATTTGCATATTTTATATTTCAGTTCAGTTACCGTAGAATAACAGATAAGTTCCAGTTAATGAGAGATAAATATTATTATAAAAATTAAACACTTTGTAAATTACATTGAGATTTCACTTTCCATGCTTGCATTTTTTTTTTCAATTGACATTAAACAGTTAGAAGGGTTTGCGAGGATTTGACACAAATCCGAGGTTGAAAAAAAATAGTAAAACCATTTCAATCTCATTCACAGCATTAGCAAAATGTGCAAAGGAAACAAAATGAAAAGAAGCTCAATATAAATGCATTAAACAAAAATCCATCATTTAATGATGTATAATTCTCTATGTACTCTCATTCCATTTTTTACTTAAAAATCATTAAGATGTCTTTATTAATATTTTAATCATTTTTTTAAAAAGATCAAAATTTAGATGAAAAAAAATATTTTTTTCTGCGTCCCCAGTATGTTTGGCGAATATGTCTAATGCTCAATTAAATCATTTGATTTTCCAAATAAATGCATTATGGCTATAAAATAATATCCCCTTGGCCACAACTTTAGGTAAAACTAATTGAACAGAATGAAATTAAAATGTCATATAAGGATTGTGGCGTGTGTACCGCATATATCAAATGTTATATATGAAGAGATGAATTGTACAAAACGCCACCTTGTTATGAGGGATTTTGCAATGCTGCCGTAAGCACTTGGAAATTTGCACCATCTAGACTGATGAAAGAGATATCAACAAATATTTCCCGACGAAATGCTTTCCCGGACATCATTCCATGACTTTTGGCGGTCGCGTGCTTTAAATCCATTGCTAACTTTGCAAACCTTTATTATATAAAAGGAACATAAGACAGGCTGTTGCAAATATCCAAGTAACAGTTTTCTTGCAGCAAAAAAGAACGTCATACGTCGAATGCAATATCTTACACGCAGATAAGGTCTGGACATTAAAACTTTTTGTGGCCTACCGTACTCTATGCTGATTTATAAAAGTTCGCTGTCAGTGAGTTTTATACTGTATGTCATTCATTTACATATGTATATCTTTTTTTATTCGAACATTAATAGTGAAATTTTGCGCAATCCATTTTCCACAAGTTCATTGTAATGATTTACTCTTTTTCGATTCCGACTACCCCAAAAAATAACTCTCCTATTGGTGGCATTTTGGTACTTCTATTCGCGTAATCTGTCTCCCCATGTCTTGCATAGTCTGCATATTAAATTTCATTTCATTTATTTATTTGCAATTACTTCCCAACAGAAAAAAGTATTTTATGTCCAAACCTGCATATTATTTATCAGGAGTAGCATTTGACTTTTCATATCAATAATACATATAAAGAGAGAACGGACGTGATAAATACAGGACTAATCTTTACTTACGGATCTCGCGTTTTGGATAAAGCACTTAAAAAGTTCAATTAATGTAAAATCCAATATATATATTCTAATAATTATGTTTTTTCTTTTTTTGATCTATTTCTGTAGATGTTGTTTTTCTTCCTTTTTTGATCAATAGTGCTATTCTTGTTAAAAGACGGCAGAAAATAAATTCCGAACTGTCTAAATAAAAACTATACTGTAGATAAAAAAATAAGTTAAAAGAAAAAAAAATGGATTTTATGTGCTATAGTTTTTAGGTTATATCAAATATGTACGCATATTTCTTGCAATTACTATAGGGAGATTTCAGGGCTTAATAGTATTATAAGAAATTACACTGATAAGCATTGCATAAAGAATTGGATAGTGAAATTCTTGTTAAATATGGATTATGTACGTAATAGTAAGTAGGTAGATTATCTAATATCTATAGACATTATCTGAAATATTCGAGTGAATTTAGAGTAATTCCCTTTTTTCCTTTATTGAAATTATTATCAGAAATCATGTAAAGTGTAAAAAATAGTAATAGTTAAGAATACTTTATTTTCAGTGTTATTTATATTTTATTTTGATGCATACCATTCAATATTACATTTCTTCTGAAAAAAGCACGATGTCCTAATGACATTCATGTTATGCTTTGAAGCGAGAAAAACATGCAACTGTCATTTAAATGATGAAGATATTCTAAAATTAATCTTAGATAATCAAACAAACTTGTATGTAGAAATTACGTAATTACTTAAGCATGTAGAAATAAATGTGATTATTTGAGTTCGTTTATCAGAAAACAGTATATTGAAAATAAAAATATAAAATATAATTAGATAATTTAATGTTACAAGATCTTAAACATTCAAAAAAATCAATTATTTTTTAATAAAATGTCTTGTTTCATTTCCGTTTTTTACATGTGAAAATCAGCATTGTCAAAGAGTGGATGTTTACTCAATAAAACTTAAACAATACATAACTTAGAAATTAATTTTTTTACCTCTAAATTTATTACTTTTATCTTCTTGGGTGGATATCCGAAAATCACGAAAACATTCTGTTAAATTCACATTTTTTAATTAAAAAAAATAACTTAATATAAAAACATTACATACCTTATTACATAGTTATAGCCAAGCAATTGATTATTATTCTTTAAAAAGTAAATAGAGAAATCAATGTTTTTAAACCTTATTTCATATAAAAAATTCTTGTTAATTTACTTTATAACAGAGTGAGGACTTTATTGATGAAAAATTACCTTTATTTCAATTTTTAATCATTATTATTTTGTAAGAGAGTTGAAATGTCTTGTTTCATTTTCTATTGAAATGTTCTGAAATAAAATATACTTTTATGAATTATTTTTTGAAGCATGAATTAAATTTTTACAAAATAGAAATAGCAAAGTCGAAACGAGATCACAAATTGATGGTGAAGGAATTGATTAAATATTAAGGAATAATGAAGAAATAATTAAATGAATATGAGTAAAAAGATTTTATATCAAGAGTTTTCGATATTTCATTAAAAATAATGAAATCTTTCAAATTCAAAGTCAATTTTAATTTTTAAGTTGTAATTACTATTTTATTTCATTGCGAATCATAAAATTTAATTATATATAATGACATCAATTAGCGAATAAACTTTGAAATAATGTAACAATTTTTTAAAATATCAAGGGACTTTTTGTAGGCGTTCAAACGCGTTTATAATTAAATACTTTTATACAATACAAATAAAATATTACTTTATTTTTTTTAAATTTTTTTTCGAAAAAAGTATCTATTACTCTTATAAATAATAAGATAATAAAAAAATAACTTAAATAATTTCATTTCTTAGATTCAAACGATTATTGCCCAGAAAAAAAAATTCTTAAGATTTTTAAGAGAATATAATTGTGTAGATGATAATACAAAATATGGAAGAGCTAAAATTTATCAGAAAATTATAAGAAATAAATTTATATTACCTAATTACGAATTTTTAAAACAAATCTTTGTGCCTAATATGGATGACATTAAAGTGTCCAAGTGTCTAGAATCACATGATTCATACAAAGATGTAAAATATTGGGCTGAAGATTTGACCTTGAACGTAATTGGCTGCAAAATTATTTTTTTTCTGTATACCCTTTATTTTATATTGCGATTAGCATAGGGTCATAAAAATGTAAACTAATCATCAACTCCGAAATAAATTTTTTTACCCTGATTTTCAAAGTATGTCATTTAGATATTACCTTAATACTGGGATTTACAAATTCATGAAGGTTATAGACCAGCATATATTTACTGTATCTTGATTGTGGACTGCACTCACGCACACAAAATATCGAAAAGTTTCAAACACGCTCAAATGTGTGTATGTGTAGCAACCCCGGAAGCTGCTGATATATATAAGAAAAGTTGAAAAACAAAATCAATTTACTACAGGTATGCTATATTTTCAAGTGTAGAGGAAGCCATAAGACGTTTGGCAGTCACAGCGAATGAAATCGAAAACAAAACATGAAAAGTGTTTTGGTTAATATATTAAAGAATGGGGAATGGAGAAACGGAGATAGTTTATAAACAGAAATTTTAAGTCATGGATTAATTATAGAAAATGAAAGAACATGTGGTTGTGAGAAAATCTGGGAAGGCAAGTTTAATAGTGCAATATCTGTCAATTATAGATCGAGGAAACAGGAGGGAAATGGGTGCTATTTCTAATATAATTATTTTTATACATATGTGTAATCTTTCTTTATATATAATACAAATTATGTAAATACAGAATTACATGAGTAACACTGCATTAATTTAACGATTGTCTTAGTATTTAGTCTGATTTTTGTAGTAATAAAGTACAAAGGTTTACAAGGCAAATAGCGTTATTAACCAATTTCTTTTTGACATTAATACCTAAAAATGTTTGTTCAGAAATTTTTCTGATTAAAAAATATTTGATGTGCATTTTAATATCTTATCTAGCAACAAATATATTTAAATATGAGTATAATCATAAAATGGAACATGCTGTTTTGCAACAAATATCGCACAAACAATAATAAAAAAAATTACGTGATAGTGAACCAACATCCAAGTTAGCACGTTATTACCAAATAATCTATATCATCTTTTAGTCTTGAATTTGTTTTGCTCAACCGCTTTAAATCCCCCAAGCAATTAAAAAAGAAGACAGTGGGAAAGAAAAATAGTAAAATATATTTAAAAGGATTTTTGTCAAATGCAGCAGTACAATAAAAAGAAAATTATAAACCAAAAAAGGAAAAAACGGACAAGAAAAAAAAATCCAAAAAAGGAAATGCTATAATACTATATAACTACATAAGTATGAGGGAAACGAAAAGTTTACCATACAGAAAGAATAAATAAATTAATATCATGATATGAAAAATGTAATATGTCATGGTACACAAAATATTATAATTATCAGTCCATGGATTACGATAGGCAGTCAAAATTTTACCAGAACTTCATTGTAACTCTTATTTAGTACCAAATAGGTACACATTTGCTTAATCGCCTTCAAAGTAAGCTCCTCCATCTTTCCTGCCATTGTTAGAAACAACGATGAGAATCCTGTAGTGGTAACTTCTGAAATTCAACAGTCACGCTGGTTTATTTGTCTTCTACGGTGTCAAAACGGTTACATTTCAGATCCATTTCGATCTTGGGGAAAGGCCAAGTGCTAATGGTGATAAATTCTAAACCCAATGTTGTTAAATCTGGTGAATAGGGAGGCTAGTGGAGAAGTGGAACGTTCTTTTTTGCAAACCATGTCTGCACAACAAACAACGTGTGGAAGAGAGAATTATCGTGATGCAGTAACCATCCTCCTTGAAATTTGGTGAGACGGTTTCTTCGATTTGTCTCCATCAGTCTTTTCAAAACTTGCGGTTACAAAGGAGTGTTAACATTTCATCCAACTGGTATAAATTCATGATGCACCACACTTTCCTTGTTGAAAAATACAATGACAATCAATTTTGTTTTGGATTTGACATGTGATTTCTTTGGTCGAGGTTTTGTTTGGTTCGGAGCTCTACGGTCATTTACGGCACACTTTAGGCTAATTATACCAGGACCTTAACGTTTAACTTGGAGTTTGACCACAAATATCCATACAACGCCAAGATTCGAACATGAAGCCTGTGGCTCCAAAGGCCTGATCACTGGACGAGGAGAGGACATTGTGTGCCATTCTGATGATTGCATCTTTGTTTCCGGATCCTACGAGCACACCCAGGTCTCGTCTCAAGAAACGGCGAGTGATCTGGGCCTTTTCCAAAACATTAAGCCATAGTCACACTGCCTGTTATGAATACTAGTAGTGAAAAAATATAGCGGTAACAAAAAAAAAATTATATTGTTTTAATAAAGAGTTGTAACGAAATTGCTCGTGTGCCTTTTGCCTCTGTGCCTTTTTCAAAACATTTGACCGTGGTCACAGTATCTATTATGAATCCCGGTAGTAAAAAATATAGTGGTTGTAAAAAAATAGATGAATTATATTGTGGTAATAAAGAATCACAATGAAATTCCAGGAACATTTTGATTGCCCCTCGTGAAATAATAAAATACTGTTGTTTTGAAGTGAAAAAAGTACGCGGAGAATTCAATAAATATTTCAGGGGTAATGGTTTCTTGGAATGATTTATGGTTAATTTTTTCAATAAGGTTAATTAAATGAATGATTTTCTATCTAGTCTATGAGTTATATATTATATATTTATGCCACTGATCATAAAAATGTTTCGAGCGGAGTGTAAGATGATATAATTAAGACAGAGATATTCAAACTAAGCCAGCTGGTCAACATCAACCCGCGAGTACCATCGATCTGGCCCATCACAGTGTATATTGATTACATTGTAAAATTTATTTTGAAAGTAAATCATACAAAATAATAATCAGGTGTTTTTATGTAACGATAAATCAAAAAACAATAACTGACGATGAAATTGAACCTTTGAACTGTAATTAAGATATCAGATGTCCAAAACACTTGCAATAAGGGACGTACATTCGTAATGCACGTAAATAAATTAAATATTATAATTATGATTAATGAGATTTAAGAAGCTTTAACTTTTCACTGACTATTATTTGCAATTATCGATCAAGTTCACTAGAGGAAATTATTAGCAGCGATTTCAAAAACTCTCCAGATAACTTAGATCTGTAAATAGTTTCGGTATATTTCATTTTGGAGAATATTTTTCCACACATGTAAGTAAAATATTTCAAAATTATAAAATATTTAAGAATAGTTAATATTTTATTTTTATCAGTAATTTTTTTAAAAGCGGTAAAAAAAGCCACGATCACCTTAGATACATCGCTAACCCGCTGGTTCCAAAATGATAATTTGCGTGTAATTTAAAATTGCTGTATATTGGTATGATTAGCCAGCTCGGTTCTGGCACTAGAGACTTAGTGTAGTAGTCAATAAGACACTTAGCCTAAAAAGTTTGGAGCCACCAGGTATAACAGGTCAAGTAGTTTCATTGTAGAACGCTTCTCTTGTTTCTCCACAGGGGCAGAATTCATCTTTTGAAAAGTTGAATCTTTTGAAGAATGTTGAAAATAGACCATGATCACTTGCTAGCACAAGTGCATGAGAAAAGAATTCTACGATGATTTGAAGTATGGTTTCAAAAATTCTCGTCCTGTGTTGCTTTGACTCCAGTCTTGTTGCATTATATGTCATTTTTGAAGAATAAAGTTGAATATTAAAAATGCATAGTGTCTCCCTATATAACACCAGAAAACAACGAATTAAATTGTTTATAATTAAATGTTTAGTTGATTTATTAATTTAAAGCTGGATCATGTTATCAGATTTACACTAATATGTGTTAAATAAAGAAAAAGTTCATGTAGTACAGTTACGTCAAATATATCACAAGAATAACTTATTATATTATATTCTATATGCTATAATATTGTATGTTATGATTACGGTAACGAATTTAGATTAATGATTTAATTAAAAGAATCTCAGGATCAAAAATTTGTAATATGTGGTTTTTATGGAAGAAAATTAATTTCTACAGCATTTATATCTCCTGAATTGAGTAATATCAGTAAACAATATAATTTATGTGATTTGCTTAAACAATAGATTTTTTTTGTGATTTACTAAAAAGGTAAATAATAGTTAAATCGATTTTTACCTGAAACCTAACCATTTAAAATGGAAACTATATTCTAAACAATGCAATTTTAGTATGAGATTCCAAAATAAATTTAAAAAAAAACTAGTTAACTACTAAGTACTAAAAAAATAGAGCATGACAACTTGTAAGCATAAATACATAAAGAATGAATTTTATGTTGATATCAAGTATGGTGTCGAAAGATTTTACCCTGTGTTGCTATAACTCCAGTCTTGTTGCATTATATTTCTATATTTTATTTTATTCTTTAGGAATGAAGTTGTATACTGAAAGCACAATGTGTCGCCTTATATAACACTAGAAAACTATGAATTAAATATTTTCTAATGTTAAAATATTTACATTTTTATTATTCTATAGCTGGATCATGTTCTCATTTAACCTAATATGTGTTACTTAAAAAAAAGTTCATGTAGCACATTTACATCAAATATATTACAGAAATAACTTATTATGTTATATTATATGTGCTATAGTACTATACTAATATGTTCTATACTTATGGTAACGAGTTTAGATTTATTATTTAATTAAAAAGTACTTAAGATCGAGAATTTTTATATGTAGTTTTTGTGGAAATAAATTAATTTCTACAGCATATATATATCTCCTTAATTGCATAATATCTGTAAAACAATATAATTTATGTGATTTGTTTAAGCAATTACATAATAATTTTGAGATTTATTAAAAGAACAATTAATGGTTAAATCGATTTTTGCCTGCAACTTAAAAATAACATGGAAACCATACTATAAACCAGGGGTCTCCAAACTACGGCCCGCGGGCCAACTCCGGCCCGCCAGTGTCATCCATCCGACCCGCGACTTCGAATAGCTTATTGTTGCTGTAATAAATTGGATAAACAAACACAGAATGATAATAACTTGGTTTTATTGACTTGCTAGGTAAAGCTTAATGACTAGCATAATACGCGGAAAATTTAACTTAAGCATAACAACTAACAAGTAATTGAAATGAATCCCACTAACATTATAAACTAGTAAGCATCCCGCGATTACCTGGGGTAGTTGTGTTGGGGTAAAGAGTATCGTATATGTATGTATATTGATATTTGAAATGTATATATAATGAATCGAAAATCTGATTTTTATCCAGAAAATCTCTCAGGAACGGAAAAGCCAAATTAACGCTAATGAAACCGCGGGGTATCCAATTGTAAAAGAATACTAATGAGATTTGTGTAATTGTAATTTTTCACTGACAATAGTTTGTAGTTAGCAAGTATATGCTTGCTCAGAGCGCGTACTCGGCAGCTTGTCTAGAAATTATTGATAATGGCACAAAAATTTAAACGGTTTTGGCCCTTGGCACTTACTGGAGTAAACAGTATGGCCCTAAAGCTGGAAAGTTTGGAGACCCCTGCTATAAACAATATAAATTTAATACGAGATCTAAAAATAAATAAAACTACTAAACTACTAACTACTAAAAAAATTGACCATAATGACTTGTAATCATAAGTGCATGAGGAAAGAATTCTATGTTAATTTTAAGTAAAACATTTTTTCCCCGTGTTGCTGTTGCTGTGATTCCAGTCTTGTTGCATTACATATTATTTTTGAAGAATGAAGTTGGATACCGAAAGCGCATTGTGTCGCCTTATATAACACTAGAAAACTATGAATAAAGTATTTTCTAATGTTTAAATATTTACTTTTTCATTAATATAAAGTTGCATCATGTTCTCTGATTTAACCTAATATGTGAAAAATAAACAAAAAGTTCATGTAGCTTCAAATATTTACGTCAAATATTTCACAGAAATAACTTATTTTGCTATATTATATATATTATAGTACTACGATAATTTATGTTAGGAGTTTAGATTTATAATTTAATTGATATTATCTCAGAATTGAAAATTTCTTATATGCGATTTTTATGGAAGAAAATTAATTTCCACATCATTTATTTCTTCTGAATTGTGTAATATGTGTAAAACAATATAATTTATGTGATGTACTTAAACACAATAGAATTTTTGTAATTTACTAGACAGGCAATTAATAATTAAATCGACTTTTGCCTAGAACACAAACGTTTAAAATGGAAGCAATATTCTGAACAACGTAATTTATGAGATCTCAAATTAAAATTTAAAAAACTACTAAGCTACTAACTACTTAAAAATAGGCAGTGGTCACTTGCAAGCATAAAAGCGTAAGTAAAGAATTCTACGATGACTTTAACTATGGTTTCAAAAAATATTTTCCTGTGTTGTTATGATTCCAGTTTTGTTGCATTATATATTAGTTTCGAGGAATGAAGTTGGATGCCGAAACCACATTTTCCCCTTATATAACACTAGAAAACCGTGAATAAAATATTTTCTAATGTTAAAATATTTGCTTTTTGATTATTCTAAAACTGTTCTCATTTACCCTAATCTGTGCTACGTAAAAAAAAGTTCCCATAGCACATTTACGTCAAAATTTCGCAGGAATAACTTATTATGCTATATTATATATGCTATAGTACTATATTATAATGTTATATTAATATATGCTATAGTTATGGTAACGAGTTTAGATTTATTATTTTATTAAAAACTTAGGATCGAATATTACTTATATGTTGTTTTTGTAGAAGAAAATTGATTTCTACAACATTTATATCTCCTGAATTTCATTATATATGTTAAACAATATAATTTATATGATTTTCTTAAACAATACAATACATTTTTGTGATTTACTTAAAAGGAAACTTACAGTTTAATCAATTAAACTAAACCTTTAAAATGAAAAGAATATTCTAAACAAAGAAATTTTCGAAAAAATACCGAATTAAATAAATAAAAGCATTTTTTTTTTTTTTTTTTGAAATTTTGATACAATAGGCTTTGTATTCAGCAGAAATCCTTTATTTTTTATTTATTTATTCCTTTTTTTTTAGTTGCCAAGTACGATTTGAGTATAGCATTTATATATTTTTTTGGATATAAGAAAATGCAAATTTCAAGCATAACTTAAAGATGCAAACTCAAACGAATATATATATATAAAGAATAACAAGAAAAAAAAATAAAATAAACGCGTGTTAAGATGCAATGATAAAAAAAAGGTCATAAAAATACGAATAAGCGAATAATCATGTTCTCTTTCATTTTTGCTCCTTCTTGAGTCTTCTGAAAACTCCCCATAGTAAACAACTTTTTATTATTATTATTTTTTTTTTTAAATGTACTTTTTACGAAAAACCTCCAGCTTTTTAAACTACTCAAAGTGGATAGGAAGAAAATAATAAAACATTGTAAGAAAAATTAAAAAAAAAAAAAACTTTGCGCAGGAAAAAAAAATGTAGAAGGATTACTTATACTCATCCTGTTGTTATTTTTATGAAAAATGCCCTTTTACTCTTGTTATATTTATGTCTACTTTCATAAGAAAAGAAAAAGCAGTACGAGATCTCTGAAAGCACGGTAATGCGAAAACACGGCCAAGAAAATGTTTTTCTTTGCAATTTTAGAAAAAAAATAGAAGAAAGCTGAGATTTACCTCTAAGGTCTTTCAGAATCAAGGAAATAAAAAGCACCACTGAATGGCCAGCTAAGAAAATTACGGTAAGGATTTTTCAGGAGCTTTATTCGTTTGAGTGAAACCTCTTCTTTTTTTTCAGTTTTATTTTAAAACAGGGTTATATTTCAACTCGGGGATTTCAAGTAAAAATAAATGCCTTTTTTCCAACGAATATAAGGTAATACCAATTTAATTCTTTCTCTTCTGTTTTGTTTTCTTAATAGTAAGGTATACACAAAAAACCAAAAACAGAACAATTCTTAAAAACAATTAATAGTATTGATATACGAAAACATCATAATATTCTTTTCAAAATTATTTAAAAGTATCACTTTAAATTACTTGATTATCTTGATTACTTTTATCTTGATTATCTTAATCATTATCTTTATAATTATCTTAGGCATAACCTTTACCTTAATAATAACAGATAATGCTCAAGATAATCATCTTAGGCATTTTATTTATTATTATCTTGATCTTGATTATCATTATTATTATCTTGATCTTCACTATCATTATTATTATCTTGACCTTGATTTTCATTATTATTATCTTGACCTTCATTATCCTTATTATTACCTTAATCTTGATTATCTTTAGTATTGTCTTGATCTTCATTATCTTCGTCATGATTCTGGTCGTTGGTACCGCAAATTTCAGGTTCGGATCCTTGTGGTGGAATGAATGTTTGTGAGTGGTTCGGAATACACATTAAACTGTAGATCACTGTATAATTAGCCCAAAGTGTGCACAAAATGACAGTAGAAATATAAACTGTTACATTACATTTTTTGATTTACTACAAAGGCAATTAGAAGTTAAATAGATTTTCGACTGGAAACCAAACATTTAAAATTGAAACAATGCAATTTTAGTATGCAATTCTAAAATAAATAGATAGATAGATTAACAGTTTATAAATCTTTTATTAAAAATAATTTCACAACATGAAATATATTTGAGACACTCACTGTGTCCTGTCACGGACGCCACCAGTTATTTAACGTAAAAAAAAGTCACTTACTGACAATCATACAATTCTTACATTATCTCTTTTAAAATAAAATTTATGCTTTCAATAATCAAATTGAAAATCACACTTACTTTACAATTGTCAAAAAGCCTATTTTTTTTTTAATTTTGATACAATACGCTTTGTATTCAGCATATATAATTTATTTTTTATTTATTTATTCAATCTTTTTTTTTTTTTTTTTTTGCTAACTACTACGATTTGAACATAGCATTTATATATTTTTTCCGATATTAAAAAATGCCAATTTTGAGCATAACTTAAAAGATGCAAACTCAAACAGATATATAAAAAAGAATAACAGAAGTTGAAAAAAATAAAAGAAACGTGTGTTAAGATGCAATGATAAAAGAAAAAGGTTATAAAAATACGAATAAGCGAATAATCACGTTCTCTTTCATTTTTGCTCCTTCTTGAGTCTTCTGAAAACTCCCCGTAGTCCACAACATTTTATTATTTTTTTTTTAATGTACTTTTTACGAAAAACCTCCAGCTTTTTAAAACTACTCATAGTGGAAAGAAGAAAATAACAAAACATTGTAAGAAAAATTATAAAAAAAAATCTTTGCGAAGGAAAAAAAAAAAGCAGAAGGATTACTTATACTCATCCTGTTATAATTTTTATGAAAAATGTTACTCTTTTACTCTTGTTATATTTATGTCTACTTTCATAAGAAAAGAAAAGCAGTACGAGATGTCTGAAAGCACGGTAATGCGAAAACACAGCCAAGAAAATGTTTTTCTTTGCAATTTTAGAAAAAAAGCAGAAAGCTGTGATTTACCTCTGAGGTCTTTCAGGATCAAGTAAATAAAAAGCACCACTGAATGGCCGGCAAAGAAAATTACAGTAAGGATTTTTCAGGACCTTCATTCGTTTGAGTGAAACCTCTCCTTTTTTCTCCAGATTTGTTTTAAAACATGCTTATATTGCACCTCGAGAATTGGAAATCAGCGATGAACGCCTTTTTTCCAACGAATATAAGATAATACAAATTTAATTCTTTCTTTTCCGTTTTGTTTTCCTGATGTTTAATAATATATACACAATAAACTAGAAACATTGCAATCCTTAAAAACAATTAATAGTATTGATATACGAAGGCATCATATTAAGATATTTTTTCCAGAATTATGTAAATTTATCTTGATTAACTTGATCATTATTTTTATTATTATCCTTATCTTGATTATCTTGATCATTATTTTTATTATTATCTTGATCTTGAT
>BPLQ01014581.1:1117812-1200814 GCA_021605075.1 Caerostris darwini
ATCTTGATTATCTTGATCATTATTTTTATTATTATCTTGATCTTGATTATCTTGATCATTATCTTTATTATTATCTTGAACTTGATCATCTTTATTATTATCACATTGAAAGCCCATTTTGTATCCTTATATAATATTAGAAAACCCTGAATAAAAAATTTACTTTTTTATTTTGCTAAAGCTGGATCATGTTCTTATTTACCCTAATATGTGTTACATAAAAAGCATTTCATGTAGTACATTTACTTCAAATATTTCATAGGAATAACTTATTATATTTTATTCTAAATGCTATAGTACTATATTATATTGTTGTACTAATGTATGCTGTAGTTATGGTAATTAGTTTAGATTTATTATTTTATTAAAAAGTACTTAGGATCGAAAATTTCTTATATGTAGTTTCTGTGGAAAAAAAGTAATTTTTACGGAATTATATATCTTCAATTGGGTAATATCTATTATATAATGTAATTTATGTGATTTGTTTAAACAATATAATACATTTTTGTGATTTGCTAAAAAGGCAATTAACAGTTAAAATGATTTTTGCCTGGAACCTAAACATTTAAAATGGAAACAATATTCTAAACAGTGCAATTTTACTATAAAATACCAAAATAAAGAAATAAAAACTATTTTTTAAAAGTTTGATGCAATAGTCATTGTATTTTGCATATATCATTTATTGTTTATTTATTTATTCATTTTTTTTTTGTTACCAACTACGATTTAAGTATAGTATTTTTATATTTTTTTTGGATATAAAAAATGCAAATTTTAAACATAACTTAGAGATGTAAACTCAGACGAATATAAATAAAGAATAACCAGTAGAAAAAAATAAAAGAAACGTGTGTTAAGATGCAATGATAAAAAAAAGGTCATAAAAATACGAATAAGCGAATAATCATGTTCTCTTTCATTTTTGCTCCTTCTTGAATCTTTTGAAAACTCCCCATAGTCCACAACTTTTTATTATTATTTTTTTTTTTTTAAAAGGAACTTTTTAAGAAAAAACCACCAGCTTTTTAAACTACTCAAAGTAGAAAGGAAGAAAATAATAAAACATTGTATGAAAATTTTTTAAAAAAACTTTGCGCAGGAAAAAAAAAATCCAGAAGGATTACTGATACTCATCCTGTTATTATTTTTATGAAAAATGCCCTTTTTGCTCTTGTTATATTTATGTCTACTTTCATAAGAAAAGAAAAAGCAGTATGAGATGTCTGAAAGCACGGTAATGCGAAAACACAGCCAAGAAAATGTTTTTCTTTGCAATTTGAAAAAAAAAAGGAGAAGAAAGCTGAGATTTACCTCGAAGGTCTTTTAGGATCAAGGAAATAAAAAGCACCACTGAATGGCCGGCTGAGAAAATTACGGTAAGGATCTTTCAGGAGCTTCATTCGTTTGAGTGAAACCTCTCCTTTTTTTTCCAGATTTGTTTTAAAACAAGGTTATATTTCACCTCGAGAATTGGAAGTAAGCGATGAACGCCTTTTTTCCAACGAATATAAGATAACACCAATTTAATTCTTTCTTTTTCGTTTTGTTTTCCTGATGGTTAATAATATATACACAAAAAACTAGAAACATAGCAATACTTAAAAAAAATGAATAGTATTGATATACGAAAGCATCATATTAAGATAATGTTTTTTTTCAGAATTATTTAAATGTATCGCTTCAAATTATTTGATTATTTTGATTACTTTTATCTTGATTATCTTTATTATTATCTTGATCGTGATTATCTTAAGTATTATTTTTATTTTTATCTTGGTTAAGTATTACCTTTATTATTATCTTATTACTAACTTGATTTTGATTATCTTGATCATTATCTTAATTATTATTTTGATCTTGATTATCTTGATTACTTTTCTTAACCAATACTATTAAGGAAGTTTTAAAATACTAGATTATCTTGATTACTTGATTTCTTTTCTATTTTGTTTTCTTAATATTTAATAATATATACACAAAAAAACGAGTAAAAGGCAATTAATAATTAAATCGATTTTTGCCTTGAACACAAACATTTAAACTGGAAACAATATTGTAAACATCGAAATTTTAGTATAAGATACCAAAATAGATGAAAAATTACTAAAGTACTAATTACTAAAAAAGTTAGCCATGATCACTTGTAGGCATAAGAAAAGAATTCTGTAATACTTTTCAGGGTGGTTTCGAAAACCTTTCTTCCTGTGTTGCTATGATTCCAGTCTTGTTGCATTATATATTATTTTTGAGGAATGAAGTTGCATAATGAAGATGCATGTCTGCTTATAAAACGCTAGAAAATGAACATAATATTTTCTAATGTTTAAATTTTTACTTTTTTATTAAATTAAGCTGAATCATGTTATCTGATTTAACTCAATATGTGTAAAATAAGAAAAAGTTTATGTAGCACATTTAGCCAAATATTACACGGATAACTTATGTTATATTCTATATATTGTACTACTATGATAATACATGTTATAATTACGGTAACGAATTTAGATTTATAGTTTTATTAAAAAAGTACTTAAGATAGACAATACCTTACATGCAGTTTTTGAGGAAGAAATCAGTTTCTACAGCTTTTTATAGCACCGGAATTATATAATATCTATAAAACAATAAAATTTATGGGATTTGTTTAAACATTATATTACATCTTTGTGATTCGCTTAAACAATATATTTCATTCTTGTGATTTACTAAAATGGCAATTAACAGATACATCGATTTTCGCCTGGAACTCAAACATTTAAAATGGAACAACGAACAATGCAATTTTAACAATGAACCAAATGGAATTTTAAATGGAACAATGAACAATGCAACAATGAACAATGCAAATCTGAACAATACAATTTTAGTATACAATTCTAAAATAAATATCCTCCGCACTGTAGGACATTGAGGATTAGTCATAACATAAAATTAAAAAAAAAAATTTTTTTATTGTTCTCGCAAAAAGATGTTTTAAAAAAATACCAATTATTATCATATTAGAAACAGTAAGACATCAAATATGAAAAGTAGAATGTTTAAATATCATCTGTTAGGAATTTATTTAATCTCTTTATAGCAATTTGACATTTTATTTCATTGTTTAATTTTCAAAGAACAAAAATGATTTTGTGACTATTACTAATTAGTTTAAATTCATTTTCCTTGAATTTTAATAGATTATTTTTAATTAAGTAATTAAGAATATAAAAGAGCAATTTCAGACCCAAGAGGATTTTATGTTTACTTCAAATGATTTTGATTTTATCTAATTACTTTTTCAATTACATTCTAATCACAGTACAGCGAACATCTAAAAACTCTGTCATATCGGAAAAAAATATCTATTGTATTTTGTTTATCATTAAATGTATTGTTTTGGCAAAAAGAATTGCAATTAACATATTACACGAAATTAATTTTTACTAATCATACTGAATTGCTAAACTAATAAAATACCATTTAAACAAAAGAATAATTAAAAGCAGCAACCAAATGTTATGAAATTCATTACATTAGTGCATATGTTTTTATGTCTAGAAAAAGTAATAAAATTGAAGCCAATTTTAAAAGTAAATTCATATTCTAAAAAAGATTAATTTATGTTTCATCATTGCTATTAAGAAATTCCTTTTTTTTTAAAATTTGTTCTAGAAAATAATTTACCATAAATTTCATATATGCAAAAAGGGATCGACATTAAAACAATTTCTGTTGTGTTTTGAAATTTTTTTTTTCTTGACAGGTGTGTCAACTAACAGAGTTTTATTTTTTAAATAAATAACATTTTTATTTTTCCAGTATGGAAAAACGGATTTCACGTCTAATTGTTAGTGTCATATCTTTAATGCCGACGGCCATACCATGCTGAATATACCGGTTCTCGTTAGATCACCGAAGTCAAGCATCATTGGGCGCGGTCAGTACTTGGGTGGCTGACCAACTGGGAACACCGCGTGCCGTTGGCACTCACAAATTTGGGACCTGAATGGCCGAGTGTCTAGAGCTCTGGCAGGGCTCCACAGGTTTCGGGTTCGAATCCCGGCGGTGCCATGGATGTTTGTAGTGGTTCCGAATCCACTTTAAGTCGTAGGTCCCGGTCTCCTATGACTGTCAGAGCGTCACGAAGCCAAAGTCAGACTTCTACCTACGGGTGCTCCATCACAACAGAAGCTGCTTCCTTCCCCTTCAATCATGAGTACGTATGGGCTCGTGGACTTGGCCAGCCAAGTGAGATAAGAAACAACATCATATTTTTAATAAGGTTGGTTCATTTATTGAAGGGAACAACACTTAGCTCCGGTTATGCATCTTTACAAATTTTTTTAAACTAATCATGTACACTAAAAAATATCTGGTGTCCACACATAGTTAACCTTTTCTGAGTGCAGTTTGTCCTCCTCTGACTACCCGTCAACGGTAGAATATGATTAGCTACGGAAAATCACAGTTAATTGAATAATATTATCTCTTACGTCTATACAAAATTATAAATATATATATATATATATATATATATATATATATATATATATATAATATATATATAGTGATCGTGGTTTGCTTTTTGGTAGTTATTACTCATAGCGCTGTTTTGAAGTCAATCCGTAATTTCTAGACGCTTGGCTTAGACTTAAAAAAATAAGGCTGGAGTTACTTACATTGTCAAGGGGCCTGAATGGCCGAGTGGCTAGAGCTCTGGCACTCGGTACCACAGGTTTCGAGTTCCGGCGGTGCCATGGGTGTTTGTAGTGGTTCGGAATCCACTTTAAACCGTAGGTACCGGTCCTAATAGGATCGTAGAGCGTTGCGGGGACATTGTTACTCCGCGTCCGTGGCTTATCTGCAAGTTACACGCTTCTCCTGGGTAATGCAAAGTGAGTAACGTCTGTGCAGCGCTTGCCTTAAGGCATCCATGACCAAGCTGTCTAAGTGTTTGCCAGCTGCATTAGAACAAAAAATGAAAAAAACTTACATTGTGAATACCAGTTATCATTTCTTTTTATATAACATTTTTATACACATCTTTGCTGAATCATGAACAATGCATTTATGTATGGATTATGATTCAATCCTAAAAATGTAATTTAATAAACAAAATTAGGGAAAAGTTAGAATCTCAATTTAACAAAAAAAATAACCTCTCTTCAACTTTTTTTTTTTTTTTTTTTTTTGTACAATGCGTTGCACTGAGCTATCATAACACTTGCCATTAATGCAGCAAATTTGTATGGATTTGCATAATTGGGAAAATCGACATTACCAGTAGGATACAATAAATTATAGTTTAAAAAAACTAAAAAACACGCTTTTAGATTTAATCCAACTAAAAAGTAAAAAATTATAGTTTAAAAAAAATTAAAAAACACGCTTTTAGAGTTAATCAAACTAAAAAGTAAAAAATAAATTATAGTTTAAAAAAACTAAAAAACAAGCTTTTACAGTTAATCAGGCTAAAAAGTTAAAAATAAATTATAGTTTAAAAAAACTAAAAAACACGCTTTTAGAGTTAATCACACTAAAAAGTTAAAAATAAATTATAGTTTAAAAAAACTAAAAAACACGCTTTTAGAGTTAATCAGACTAAAAAGTTAAAAATTAATTATAGTTTAAAAAAACTGAAAAACACGCTTTTAGAGTTAATCAAACTAAAAAGTAAAAAATAATTGTTAACATAAGAATAAAATGACTGACGAGAAAATTAATGTCACTGTTGTAAAAGCGGGGGGTGCTCAATATCAATCGTTATAATTTTTCACTAGTTTCATTTCAAAATGCAGAGTTAGTTTAAAAATATCATACAAGCACTTTTACTTTTTAGTTTGATTAACTCTAAAAGCGTGTTTTTTAGGGTTTTTAAACTATAATATTTAAATGAGGTCCCGGCACGGAGAACTGGAACTATAGTTCTTACAATAATTTAATTATGAGTAAAATAAAGGCTAAATGCGAATATGTCGAGCTAGCCAGGATTCGAACAGGGAATCTCCTGATCCGTTGTCTCCGATCCGCCGATCAGGGAATCTGTTGTGCCACTGTCCCACGTAGGTTTGAATGTCTTTCATTCTACATGGGTTAAATTGCTCTTCATAAGTTAAAAAAATAAAATCAGTAATCCTGGTGATCCTAATCATGATGCGATAGTAAACTTATCAAAATATTTTATTGTCGTTGGTCCTTGATAAGTCTACAACGTTTAAATTAAATCTGATAGTTTAAAGTAGGACAAAATCGAGCCCAAAGAGTCAGTTACAAACAAACAAACATACAGGTGAAACTAATAACAGCAAATTAAAAAGGGTCTGCTTCACTTTAATCATTGTTATCGTTCTAGTTGAGAAGTAGTGGAATGAGTCTATGAATTCCCAGATACGTCTGAGTTTTTGCCACAAATTGCTGGATGCAAGTTTGGTATAAGTGCTGAATCTACAACATAACTTTCATTAATAGCAAATTAATTGTTAATTTGTAAATTAAGTTCCATTAATAAACATCAGGTGAAAGCACCCAGTTTTACAACAGCAACAATATGTGTTAATCATATATTTAAAAATGTTGAACAATAAAGCGAAGTCATTGACTTTATTAAATGAAAAAACAGATGACTTGAAATAAAAAATCAGCTACAAACGAAGCCTTTTATTATATATAACATACATCAATAATATATAACATTTTAACAACATAATAGACCAATAATATAAAACATTTTATTATATGAATGTTATATGTTCTATATGAAAACATAGATTTAGATTTAATGAAAAAAGTAAATGAAAAAAAAAATCATTCGCTGTTTATTTCCAGATTTTTCTTTCCAGCCATGCTTAAGAATATTTATGTCTAGTCAGTCGCAGTCCTTCTTTAAGATAGATTGAGATAAATCGCTCTAGATTTTATTGACCCTTTCCTCTACTAGAAAGACAGATACTATTTCAGACTGACTTGATTTCGAAAAGCCGATTTAGTCTCACATCCTAAAATGTTTCATTACTTTCTTTATTATTGAGATGTGCATTTTGATAATTACGAATAAGTAACTAAAATGGATATCACCGTATCCTTATATTGTTAACTGTTCATAAGCATTGTAATGTTTCTCTCTTTTTTGTAACATTGGCAATTGAGGAAAAAAAAGAAAATAAAATGTTGAATTGCAATTATTGAAATAATAAAGGAAGTAAACATTATGTTTTTATTTCCGGGTTCTTTTTTCCAACCATGCTCAAGAATATTTATGTCTATTCTGTCGCGTTCTTTTTTTAAGATTGAGATAAATCACGAATTTTATTGACCTTCTCCTCTACCAGAAAAGCCAGATACTATTTCAGACTGACTTGATTTCGAAAAGCCGATTTAGTCTCACATCCTAAAATATTTCATTACTTTCTTTATTATTGAGATGTGCATTTTGATAATTACGAATAAGTATCTAAAATGGATATCACCGTATCCTTATATTGTTAACTGTTCATAAGCATTGTAATGTTTCTCTCTTTTTTGTAACATTGGCAATTGAGGAAAAAAAAAGAAAAGAAAATGTTGAATTGCAATTATTGAAATAATAAAGGACGTAAACATTATGTTTTTATTTCCGGGTTCTTCTTTCCAACCATGCTCTGATCGACACCATCTCATCTACCTATGCACAAACTGGACTGACACTAAACGGGCATATTTCCCGAAAAACTTTACAAAAGTGAAACTGGCAAAGTTACTGGAGAACCATCAGGTCAGGGTAGGTATCGAACTTATAATGAAAAACAAATTAGAGACTATCATCGATGTACTTAATAGAGAGTTTTTGCATACCGTACGTTAGTTACCGTAGGACGTCCGTTAGCTTTTTCTCCCTAGCGCGCATGCACATAGGAAACATAATTTCCTATGCGCATGCGCGCTAGGGAGAAAAAGCTAACGGACGTCCTACGGTAACTAACGTACGGTATGCAAAAACTCTCTATTGATTAACTACCCATGACCTGAATTAAAAATGAACTCACAAGTAACGAAGACTAGTTCCTATAAACTTCTTTTTGTTGTCTAACTTGATACCAAGACGTACTACCATTTTGTATTAATTTTTTTTAACCCCTTTGTAACTATTATTACCTGTATTTCCAATATTATGTAAAAATGTTTTGAATTTTTAAAATAAATTTGCGCTTGGTCTGGTCCCACTGTGATAGTACAGTACCGGGACGCTCGGGTGACATGTGTGCCGGGTGAAATTTCCGGGTCGCTTTTGTGCTGTTGATTGGGTTGCTGCTTGCGACACCGGTCATCTCTTTCGAATGCCCCCCCTAGGGGGGCGGGGCGAGCTTTTCCTCGATTTCCAACCATGCTCAAGAATATTTATGTCTAGTGTGTCGCGGTCTTTTTTTAAGATTGAGATAAATCGCGAATTTTATTGATCCTCTCCTCTACCAGAAAAGACAGATACTATTCCAGACCTACTTGATTTTGAAAAGTTGATTTAGTCATACAGCTAAAAGCATTTCGATAGTTTCTATATTATTGAGAAGTGAATTTTAATAATAATGAAAAAATATTCCAAATGGATATTTTTAACTGTTCATAACTATTGTAATGTTTCTCTTTTTTTATGTATCTTTAGTAATTGAGAAAAAAAGGAAATAAAATGTTAAATTGTCATTATTAAAAAATAAAGGAAATAAGCTTTCGAATCTTATTTTCAGACTTATTTTTCAATCTTGTTTAGAATACTTGGCTGATCAATCGCAGTCCTTTCCCGTGATAGAGTGAGATTGCTGTTGAAGACATTGGCAGTTCTTTCTACTTGAAAAGATTAACTATTTCTGACTGGAAAGATTCTTAAAGTCACAATAATAACATACCATCAAGTACGTTGAAACTTTCTTTATAGTATTGGTTATTAAGCGATACATTTAAACAATTCTGAAAAAATATCTTAAGATGATGACTTTGTGTATAAATACTAACAATTGTTTTCAAGTATTGTTATGTTTCTCGCTTTTGTGTGTGTGTTTGCGTGTGTGTTTGTGTGTGTGTGTGTGTGTGTGTGTGTGGGTGTGTGTGTGGGTGGGTGTGTGTATTATTAGACATTCGGAAAACAATACAGAAAAGAAAGAATTAAATTGGACAGATATTTTTAATTCTTCATGAGCATTGTAGCGTTTCTTTTTTTTTTTTTATGTATCTTTAGTAATTGAGGAATAAAGAAAAGAAAATATTAAGACTGCCTTATTAATAAAAATAATGTCATGTTTAGAATACTTGTCTAGTCAGTCGCAGTGATACAGTGAGATAAATTGCCGTAGGAGACATTACATTTCTTCTTGTAACTATTATCTATTTCTGACTGGGAAGAATCTTAAAATCAAGATAATTACATATAATCGAGTATCTTAAAACTTTCTCAACAGTATTGGTTGTTAAGCGGTACATTTTAACAGTTCTGAGAATTATTAATTGTTTTTAGGTAATGTTCTGTTTCTCGGTTTTTTGTGTGTGTGTGTTTGTGCGTATATTATTAACTATTAAGAAAATAAAAAAATCAAATAATCGAGATAATCAAATAATTAAAAAATTTCTTAATAGTATTGGTTATTAAGCGATATATTTAAATAATAATGAAAAAACATTATCTTAACACGGTGCTTTCGTATATCAATACCATTAATTGCTTTAAGTATTATTATGTTTCTAGTTTTCTGTGTATATATTATTAACTGTTAAGAAAACAAAACAGAAAAATAATCAAGATAATCAACCGAAACATATAAATAATTCTGTGAAAAATATTATCTTAAGATGATGGCTTCGTATATCAATACTATTAATTTTTTTAAAGTATTATTATGTTCCTGGTTTTTTTGTGTATAAATTATTATTGCGAAATCAAAACAGAAAAGAAAGAATTAAATTGGTATTATCTTATACTCGTTGTAAAAAAAGGCGTTTATCGTTGCTTGAAATCCCCGAGGTGAAATATAACCATGCTTTAAAATAAAACTGGGAAAAAAAGGAGACGTTTCACTCAAACGAATGAAGCTCCTGAAAAATCCTTACCGTAATTTTCTTAGCCGGCCATTCAGTGGTGCTTTTTATTTCCTTGATCCTGAAAGACCTTAGAGGTAAATCTCAGATTTCTTCTTCTTTTTTTTTTTTTTTTTTTTTAAATTTCAAAGAATAACATTTTTTTGGCTGTTTTTCGCATTACCGTGCTTTCAGACTTCTCGTACTGATATTTCTTTTCTTATGAAAGTAGACATAAATATAACAAGAGTAAAAGGGCATTTTTCGTAAAAATAATAACAGGACGAGTATAAGTAATCCTTCTGCTTTTTTTTCCAGCGCAAAGTTTGGTTTTTTTTTTTTAAATTTTCTTACAATGTTTTATTATTTTCTTCCTTTCCATTTTGAGTAGTTTAAAAAGCTGGAGGTTTTTCGTAAAAAGTTCATTTAAAAAACAAAAATAATAATAACTAAAAGTTGTGGACTATGGGGAGTTTTCAGAAGACTCAAGTAGAAGTAAAAATGAAAGAGAACATGATTATTCGCTTATTCGTATTTTTATGACCCTTTTTTGTCATTGCATCTTAACACACGTTTATTTTATTTTTTATTTCTTGTTATTCTTTATTTATAAATTCGTTTGAGTTCGCATCTTTAAGTTATGCTTGAAATTTGCATATTTTTTATGTCCAAAAAATATAAAAATGCCACTCTCAAATAGTAGTTGGTAAAAAATAGAAATAATTAAATAGAAAATAAATGATATATGCAGAATAAAAAAAACCTATTATATCAAAATTAAAAAAAAAAATGTTTTTTTTATTTATTTGAGAATCGTATACTAAAATTGCATTGATTAGAATATTGTTCACATTTTAAATGCTTTGGTTTCAGCAAAAATCGATTTTACTGTTAATTGACCTTTTAGAAAATCACAAAATTTAATGTATTGCTTAAGCAAATCACATAACTTATATTGTCTAACAGATATTACGCGATTCCAGAGATATAAATTATGTAGATTAATTAACTTTCTTCCGCAAAAAATTCATACTACTGTGCATAGATGTAAAACCAATTTTCAATTTATCTTTCCAGGGCATTCTTAATTTTAATTTTTTTTTTCTTTTTTAAGTTGTTGGCACTGTCTTTGACATCTGTGTGTCAATGAAATGTCAAAATATCATTAGCATTTGAGTTTGAGTTAAATAATTCTGAAAAAATTAGTATCCTAAGATGATGCTTTTGTATAACAATACTATTAATTTTTTTTAAGTATTGTTATGTTTCTCGGTTTTTTTGTCTATTTATTATTAACTATTAAGACAACAAAACAGAAAAAAAATTAAATAATTAAGATAAACAAGTAATTTAAAGTTTTCTTAATAGTATTGGTTAAGAAAAGTAATCAAATAATCAAGATAATCTAAATAAAAGTCAATGATAATCAAGATCAAGATAGTAATAAAGATCATGATAATCAAGATAAATTTAAATAAAGCTGAAAATATATTATCTTAAAAAGATGCTGTCGTATATCAATAGTATTAATTGTTTTTAAGTATTGTTATGTTTTTTTTGTGTGTGTGTGTGTGTGTGGGGTATTGATCATTATTGGGAAAGTAAAACATAAAAGAAAGAATTAAATTGGTATTATCTTATATTTGTTGAAAAAAAAGGTTGATTTATTTTTGTGTTAAGCCCTCATATATCAACACGATTAATTGTTTTTAAGTATAATGCCATCTTTTGTGTATGTATTATTAACTATTAAGGCAACAAAACAGAAAATAAATAAAGTAATCAAGATAATCAAGTAACTTAAAAGTTTCTTAATAGTATTGGTTAAGAAAAGTAATCAAGTAATAAAGATAATCAAGATAAAAGTCAATGATAAGCAAGATAATTAAGATCAAGATGATAATAAAGATAGTGATCAAGATAATCAAGATAAAAGTAAACAAGCTGAATTTAAATAATTCTGAAAAAAATATTATCTTAAGATGATGCTTTCGTATATCCATACTATTAATTGCTTTTAAGTATTGTTATGTTTCTTTTTTTTTGTGTGTATTGATCATTATTGGAAAAGTAAAACATAAAAGAAAGAATTAAATTGGTGTTACATGATATTTGTTGGAAAAAAAGCGATTATCGTTACTTGAAATCCCCGAGGTGAAATATAAGCATGTTTTAAAATAAAACTGAAAAAAAGGAGAGGTTTCACTCAAACGAATGGAAGTTCCCGAAAAATCCTTACCGTAATTTTCTTAGCTGGCCATTCAGTGGTGCTTTTTATTTCCTTGATCCCGAAAGACCTTCGAGGTAAATCTCAGCTTTCTTCTTCTTTTTTTTTCTAAAATTGCAAAGAAAAACATTTTCTTGGCTGTGTTTTCGCATTACCGTGCTTTCAGACATCTCGTACTGTTTTTTCTTTTCTTATGAAGGTAGACATAAATATAACAAGAGTAAAAGGGCATTTTTCATAAAAATAATAACAGGATGAGTATAAGTAATCCTCCTGATTTTTTTTCCATCGCAAAGTTTTTTTTTTTTTTAATTTTTCTTACAATGTTTTGTTATTTTCTTCTTTCCATTTTGAGTAGTTTAAAAGGATGGAAGTTTTTTCGTAAAAAGTTCATTTTTTTTTTAAATAATAATAAAAAGATGGCGGACTACGGGGAGTTTTCAGAAGACTCAATAGAAGGAGTAAAAATGAAAGAAAACATGATTATTCGCTTATTCGTATTTTTATGACAATTTTTTTTTTATCATTGCATCGTAAGACACTTTTTTTCTATTTTTTTTCCACTTCTTGTTATTCTTTATTTATATTTGTTTGAATTTGCATCTTTAAGTTACGCTTGAAATTTGCATTTTTTTTATATCCAAAAAATATAAAAATGCCATTCTCAAATAGTAGTTGGTAAAAAATACAAATAAATAAATAAAAAATGAATGATATATGCAGAATAAAATGCCTATTGTATCGAAATTGAAAAAAAATAGGATTTTTTATTTATATTAGAATCGTTGAATCGTGTACTAAAATTGCATTGTTTAGAATACTGTTTCCTTTTTAAATGTTTAGTTTTCAGGCAAAATTCGATTGAACCATTAATTGTCTTTTTAGTAAATCGCAAAAATTTGATGTATTGTTTAAGCAAATCACATAAATTGTATGGTTTAACAGATGTTTAGCGATTCATATAATTCAATTTCAATTTTCATTTTTCAGATAATTCAATTTCAATAATATTTCAATTTCTTTTTTTTTTTTTTTTAACAAATTCTACATATACGAAATTTTCGATCCTAAGTACTTTCTAATAAAAATATACATCTACACTCGTTACCATAATTATAACACATCGTATTATAGTACTATAATATAGCACTATAGCATATGAAATATAATGTTATAAGTTATTCACGTGAAATATTTGAAGTAAATGTACTACATGCATTTTTTTTTATGTAACGCATATTAGGTTAAATGAGAACATGATCCAGCTGTAGAATAATAAAAAAGTAAACATTTTAACATTATAAAATATTTTATTCATGGTTTTCTAGTGTTATATGAGACACAATGGGCTTACGGTATCCGATTTTTTTATTTAAAAATAATATATAATGCAACAAAACTGGAATCATAACAACACAGTAAGTTAATTTTTGAAACCGTACTTAAAGTCATCATAGAATTCATCCCTTATGCATTTATGCTTACAAATTATATTGGTCTATTTTTTTACTAGTTAGTAGTTTAGTAGGTATTCTTATATTTATATTGGTATTTCATATTAAAATTACAATGTTTATATTATGGTTTCCATTTTATGTTTGAATTCCAGGCAAAAGTCGATTTAACTGTTAATTGCCTTTTTAGTAAATCACAATACGACAATGCACGTCATTGTTTCTAAGAAAACAATATATGAATATACAGTAAATAGAATAACCAATTCTATGAAATATTCTTAATATAATTCTTATCATTGCTATTGATTTCATTTGAACTCTAACATAAACACATCTGTAACTTGAATTTTTATTTATTTTACCTCTCTAACTCAAAATAAGTTAGAAAGAATCTAAACCTCCACAATTAGAATATTTCCTTACAAAATCCGCGTAAGTCGAAATCCTCCAAAAGTCGAAAACTCTGTAACTCGGATTTTTTGGCGTTTCCCTTGATGTTCGACTTACAGAGGTTCTACTGTATAATGCAACAAGACTGGAATCATAGCAACACAGGGCGAGAAATTTTAAAATCATATTAAAAAACATCATACAATTCTTATCCTTATGCATTTATGATTACAAATGATCATGGTCTATTTTTTAGTAGTTAGTATTTTAGCAGGTGCTTTTATTTATTTATTTTGGGACCTCATAAATGGCGTTGTTTAGAATATGGCTTCCATTTGAAAAGTTTGTTTTCCACCAAAAAAAAGATTTAACTATTAATTGCCTTTTTAATAAATCACAAAACATCTATTGTTTAAACATATCACATAAATTATATTTTTTGACCCGGTCTAATAGGATCGTACAGCGTTGCGGGGGCATTGTTACTCCGCGTCCGTGGCTTATCCTTCAAGTTACACGCGCCCCCTGGGTAATGCAAGGTGAGTAACGTCTGTGCAGCGCTTACCTTAAGGCATCCAAGATGAAGCTGTCTAAGTGTTTGCCAGCTGCATTAGAACAAAAAAAAATATCTACCAATAGATGGCGCCAGATAATCTTAAAAAAAATGAATGAAAATTATTTATAAAGGACTTTCTGCAATATAGTGAAAAAAAAGTAGGAAAAAACATTTGGTTAAATTGAGATAAAGCAGCGTCAACGAGCATACATCTCGAAGAACCAAGTCAAAAGTAGGAAGTGGCATTAAGAATTTTTTTTTTTTTTTTTATATTATTTGTTAACTGGTAGGAGGGATTTATAACGGTTGAGAAAAACAAAGTCGAGACTAAATGATGATATAGTCCTTTTGGTTATAACGTGTTAACCGAGATGCAATTTCACTATCACGTAATATTTTTATTATTACTTGTACGCTATTGGTTGCAAAAAAACACTTTCCATTTTATAATTCTGCTCATATTTAAATATGTGTGGGTTGATGCTAGATAATATATTAAAATACTCAACAAACATTTTTCAATCAGTAAAATTTCTGAACAAACATTTTAAGGCATTAATGTTAAAAAATGATTACTAAAACTATTCGCATTATATGCCTTTATGCTTTATTTGAAATGTCAGAATTAAATGAGCAAAGAACTTGCATTCAATTTTATTTACTGAAACGTATAGAATATTGCAGAAGGCATTTTTTGAGCATTCCTATATCGGAAAGAAATGTTTAGAAGTGGTATAAACAGTTCAAAGAAGGCAGAGAACGTGTTGAAGACAAAGAGCCCTCTGGTTGACCATCAACCTCAACCGATGGAGCTCACGTCCAAAAAATTAAAAAATTGGTGCTGTCAAATTAAAATTTGGTGCTGTCAACGCTTTGGTGAAGTCTATTTACAATTAGAGACCTTGCAAATGATGTTGGAATTTTAAAAGGATCTGTCAATTCCATTTTGGGCCTCAAACGCGTCAAATCTCGATTGGTACCGGAAACACTGAATGCGCCAGCTCACAACACTGCATTGATTCTTCGTGATTTGTACGCCAAAAATGAAACCCATATCGTTCCACAACCACCGTATTCTCACCGTGCGACTTCTGGCTAATCTCTAAACTCAAAAGGCCAATCTGGGGACACCGTTTTGAGTCGATTGAAGAGATTCAACGTGAATCGCCGAGCGCTTTGAAGACCATCCCTGCCGATGACTTTTTAGCATGCATTGAGGATTGGAAAAAAGGTTGGCTTAAGTCCATTGTGGCCGGAGGGGATTACTTTGAAGACGATGAAATAAATTTGAAAGAATAAATAAAGAGTTTTTGAAAAAAAAAATAATTTGCCTTACTTTTTGTACACAGTAGTATATGAAATTTATCGATTTTTCCAGAACAAATTTCAAAAAATGAATTTATTAATACTAATGGTGAAACATGTGAATATATATTTTTATTTTTAGAATCTGAATTTACTTTTAAAATTTGCCTCAATTTTGTAACTATTTCTAGACTTAAAAAAAAAGCATTAATGTATTAATAAATTCATAACGTTTGGTTGATGGTTTTAATTATTATTTTGTTTAAATGTTACTTTCTTAGTTTAGCAGTACAGTGCAATTAATAATAATTAATTAGTGTAATAAAATAATTCTTTTTCCAAAACAATAAAAAATAATATTAAAAAAAAATCTAGATATTACTTTTTTTTTCTAATATGACAGAGTTTTTGGATAGTCTCTGTTCTATGATTAGATTGTATTTAAAAAAGTAGTAATTAGATAAAATCAAATGCGCTTTCAAGTAAAATGAAATCATCTTAGATTTGAAATTCTTCAATATTCTTAATTAGGTTATGAAACAATTCTATTAAAATTGAAAGAAAATAAATTTAAATTAATTAGTAATAGTCACAAAATCATTTTCGTTTTTTAAAAACAAAAAAAAAATAAATAAATACAATGTCAAATTAGTAAAAAGAGATTAAATAAATGCCTTACAAATGGTATTTAAATATTTTTCTTTTCTCTTTGAAGTCGCATAGCTTCTAATATGATAACAATCGCAATTTTTTTAAAACATCTTTTCGCAAAAAAAAAAATAATTTTTAGGTTTTTTTCTTCTTTTTTCTGTAGATTAATAAGCAAGCTTTTACAAACTGAGGTTTACAATCAATCAATAATTAATAATAAAACAAATATTTTAGATATCAATTAGAAACACCAATTAGTTGTTTAAATCTTATAATAAATTTTATTAGAGCAAAATTTTCTTATATTTTGTATAGTTAAACATGAAAATAAAACCACTCAATTCCTCCAATTTTAAAAGCAAAATACACTTAGTCACAAAAGTAAGTATGCAACTCATAGCTTAAGTGAAAAAGCTCTAGTTCTCAAATAAAAATAAGAAAAATATTATTTTGAGAGTGTTGTTCATAGCTTCTGATTTAAGTCATAAAGTAATGAAAAATAAACCAAATCATTATATTTTAAAAAACTTTAAGAGTAATTTTGTTAACTACCAGTAGAAATTTAACTCACAAAAGTATGTATGCACTCTGAATTTTTGACTTTCAAATAGGTTGAATGAAACTTCTCGAGTGATTTTTCGTATTTCAGTGATAAGTTTAGAAGTTCTGCTACAAAGCTTGTAAGTTTCAGCTTTAAGTACATCACCAATTCACCAATGGCTCCACGTGGAAAAGAATTACCAAAATAGCTAAAGGATGTAACAATAAAGCTCTATAAGGAAAGCAAGTCCCAAAGACAAATCGCTAAAATCATAGGCAAAAGTCCTGCAACAGTGCAAAAAATCATAGAAAAGTTCCAGGCTGAGGGAAATACTCTAAACAAGCCAAGAGCAGGACGATCGCCCATTTTGACGGATCGAGAAAGGCGAATTATTGTTGGAAATGTGAAAAAAAATCCGACGATTAACGCACCAAAATTGACAACTGATGTGAAAAAAAATTTTGCGAAGTCATGCAATCTTGAAACAATTCGTCGTGTGTTACGGAAGGCAGGATACTATGGCCGAAATATGCGAAGAAAACCATTTGTTGGCAAAGTGATTCTAAAAAAGAGAATAGATGTTGCAAAAGAAAATGTAAAGTAGGACACAACTTTTTGGAATTCCGTGATTTTTTCGGATGAAAGTAAATTCAACATCCACGGGTCAGATGGACATCAAAACGTTTGGAGGAAAGCAAATGCAGCTCTAGAACCAAAGAACATGAGATGAACTGTAAAACACGGTGGTGGTTTGATTATGGTTTGGGGTTGTATGGCAGCAACTGGAGTAGAAAATTTAGTTATAATCGACGGAATAATGAATCAATATAGCTATTTGAATATTTTAAAGAATAATCTAAGCCAAAGTGCTTCTAAATTGGGACTCGATGGATCCTTCACTCTTCAACAAGATAATGATCCCAAACATACTGCTCGGGTTGTTAGGGAATGGCTGCTATATCACGTGCGAAAACAGCTAAAAACCCCACAGCAGTCACCTGATCTTAATCCCATTGAACACTTGTGGGATTATCTCGATCGCCAAATTAGAAAGCAGGAGATCAAAACTAAGAATGATCTGAGAAAAGCCCTTTTGGAGGAGTGGCAGAAAATACCACCTTCTGTCACTCAAAATTTAGTAAAATCAGTGCCATCTAGATTGAGAGCTGTTATAAAGGCCAAAGGCTATCCAACAAATTACTAATTTTTTTGAAAAATTGTAAAATTTGCAATATTAATGTCTTTGTTTTTGTTTGCATACTTACTTTTATGATGTAAATTACATTCTATTTTAAGTTAAGCTCATCTTGCTAATTAAATATTTGTAATTTTTAATTACTTTTCATTTTGTTATTAAGCTCGATTTTGCTGTAATCGAAATAAATCGTTAATTTGAAAACTCTAATATTGTAGATCTGTTTTTTTTCATAGGACATCATCACATACACTCTGCATACTTACTTTTGCGACTAAGTGCATATATTTTATAAACATGATACGCTGTTATAATACGCGATATTAGATTTGATACTCTTTTCTTTTCTTCTTTAAAAATCTTGGTTTCCAAATCTAAAGACTTAAAACAAAGGATATATATTCCCCTGTCTTTAAGACAGAGCTTAAAGAAATAATAAAAAAAATCAAAATATTTATAAACTTACTTAATATTTTACTAACACCATTACAGAAAATTTGGACAGAAAAAATCGTTACACAAGGTTTTCGTTGCAACATTTTCCACCATTGATTTTGATTCTAAACATTCCATTGATTTTGATATGCTTTTTTGTCTTCATTTGAAACCTTGGTTTCAAAACCTAAATACTTAAAACAAAGAATCTATAACTAACCCTCCCTTGGACCCTAACCTCTAACCTTAAGAGAATAATAAAAAAAAATTGAGAATATTTATAAACTTACTTAATATTTTACTTAAACATCATTACAGAGAATTTGAATAGAAAAAAATCGCTATACAATGTTTTCGATGCACTATCCTCCAACATTTCAACTGAAATTGCTAACAGTAACAAAAACTACAAAACTGGTGAAGGCCACAATAATTTGGAAACTCAGTAACTTAACTATTGCAGAACCAAATGAACATAACATTTTGGTTTGGCTTGTCGCTCTACTGTCATTTTTGCACACTTTGGGCAAATTAGTCCGGGACCTATAATTTAACGTAGATTCCGAACCACTAATAAATATCCATGCCGACAAGGCTAATGGTTACTTCGCTAATTTCTCAGTGATTTCACATGAGATCTATCTGATCATTGTCGTCGTCCTGCCTCAATTTTTGGGCCTTGAACGGCCGAGTGTCTAGCGCTCTGCCTCGCGGTGTCCCAGGTTTGGGTTCGAATCCCGGTGGTACCATGGTTGTTTTTTGTGGTTCAAAATCCACTTTAAGCAGTTTGTCCCAGTCTCATATGACTGTAGTGTGTCATAGAGCCTTCAAGCTACGAGTGCTCTATCACAAAAGAAGCTGCCCCCTTTCGCGCCAACCATGAGTTCATCTGAGTTCGCGGGCTTGGTTTAGATGTTTACCAAGTGGGATAAGAAACAACAACAACATTTATGCCACTACCAGAATTGAACTTGAATCCTTTAGTACCAGCGGCCAGAGCACTAGCCAATTGGCCATCAGGCCGACATAACATCTTGGAGAGGATTTCAGTAAAGGAAACTTGCGTTAAAATTCAATTACACATTTATCAACCTAAATTGTAATATCAACTAATCTAGTCAACCACCTGAACTTTAATACAAATCTCAAAGTTTTACAAGATATTTATGATCCTAAAATTACAATCTGATCTCATATTGGCCAAGCTCAACGCTGAATATTTATACACGATTAAACCATTTTCAAAGACAAACTTCTTCGGACACACATCAATTTTAATTTCTCTTTTCAAAATACGAGCTGAAATTAAAACTTCCTTGTCGATTATTACTGTTCTCAACATGTGGCTTTGGTACCAATGGCTTCAGATTCAACTCCTGGCGGTGGTGTGGATGTTTTAGTGGCTCGGAATCCACGTTAAACTGTAGGTTTCTGTGTAACTAACCTAAAATGTACACAAAAGGGCCGAACAGAAAATAACAGTCAACCTGGTGGGCGAATCATGATTTAAACTTCATTTACTCAAATACCGGAACTGTACATGTTCCCCTCAAGGAGAAGAACATCCGTCATTTTAGAGACGATGCTGCTTACATTACTGGTGAATTTGAAAGAAAATGTGAGGGAAGTTACTTGAGCGCATGATAAATATCACAATTCAGAACAGACGGAACTCTTATAATGAAAATATAAATTCTAATTTGAAGCGTTTCTTTTTAATTACGTCGAGGACTGGATCGCATTAACAATTTACCTACAAGCAGCCCAAAGTGGGCTGTTACTCATTTAGCACTACCCAGAGGGAACGTGTAGCTTGAAGATATGCTACGGATGCGAGTAACCCTAACCCCGCAAAGCTCTACGATCTTATTAGACCGGGACCTATAGTTTAAAATGGATTCCGAACCACTACAAACATTCAAGGCACCGAACCTGAAACCTGTGGTACCAAACGCCAGAGCGCTAGCCACTCAGCCATCAGCCTCACAATAAAATGAAACTACTAACTAATTAATTACGCAGTGCTATACTAATTAAAGAACAGCCAAATCTGTCAAGAGTTCTTCTTTTTTCTTCAAATAAAAGAGTTCTTCAATACTTCAAAGAAATTTTCTTCAAAAATGGGATATTACATCGATTATAAACATTATTTATATACTAAACATATACACTCAAGAGCCAAAACATTATGATCACCCCTGCATTTTGCAATGAACTCGCCTGGATGACGTGGAAGACACGTGATCAGGTGGAAGTGGTATTTAACTGCTGCTGGATATATATATATGGCCAACTCGCTATTGACAGGTGGTCATAATGTTTTGGCTCTTGAATGTAAATCAAAATTCTACATTGACTACATAAGTAACCTCTATCAATCAATTTGCCAAGATTGTTTAGACTAACTGTAATTAGATGCTTTGTATAATATTTTGTTTCCGGTAAGAGGGCAAACTTCATTCGCCAAATGTTTGCGGCATGCATCTTTTTCCAGTAATAAATAGTAATATTCCAGTAATTTTCCAGTCGAGTAATAAAATTTGTTCAAGAGCATTATGTGTCTATTCTCCATCTATATTATGGTCTGTCGAGCCGAAGCATTGGAATTTAACAGACATATTTTTAGATGAGTGCAATTGTCAACAATAACCTTCTTGTTGAGCAATATCGAGCCTTTTTGCTCAACGGAGTTGAAATAATAACATGCACAACATCGCATCTAATAACATCTTCCTAAGCATTGGGAAGATCACAAAACCGCAACATGGAAGATCATATAAAATACAAGTGAATTGTAAAAAGTAAGATTATTCGATTAATTACATAAGTAAATAATTTACAAAATCAATAAAATTATTTGTATGTTCTAAGCATTCAAATGATGCAAGATCTGACACACACACACGGAAAGTGAACTCCCTTCCATTAGTGGTAATAACACAAGTATACTTGTAAGACAAGCGGTTTTATTGCCAAGGGCAATTATTTACGTCAAAGACATTAATGGCATTTCACAACAGTGTAGGCTACTTATTGATTCAGCCAGTCAAGATTTATTCATTAGGGAGAGTTGTGTTAATTTATTAAAACTAAATTGTACTTTTATAAACATAAGCGTAGATTGTTTAAGTTCGCGAAAAGTGGGTAGGATTGCAAGTTGGGTTCAATTATGAATAGCATCACAATTTTACAAAAACGCAAGTATTATTCTCGATTAATCATATTTAAAATTACCTGTAACCTTTTTCAACGTTACAGGTGAATTTAGATATGATTAAATGGATGAATCTGGTTTGGCAACATTGAAACAATTGTAGTTACCAGATGTCAAAAGTCACCAGACTGTCCCAAAACACATTCTTTTCGGTGCAGATGTGTTAAGTGAAATTATGCTTAGTGGAAATTTAAATATTCCAAGACATAAGAATCACTAGAATCAATTTCAATATATTAGAATCCACTTTCGGTTGGGTAATTCTTGGAAAAAGTCATATCAAATATATATGACAGTCATATCAAATCATGCTTGTTGTAAAGCAGTTGAGTTTCAATCGTGAAACAACACATTGAGATCGCAGTTTTGGATTCTTTTGACCAAGAATGGCCATTTTAACTCTTACAACACATCAATTAAACAAATTTAACAACTCAATTATACTGAAATAAAATTTTCGACTTTGAAACACATTTTAACTTAGTCTCCAAAATATCTACAAACGTCAAACACCACCTAGATTACATAATAACATCTAAATGCACATTATACATAAAAAATAAACTCTGACCTGTATACGGCTATCAATCGTGACTTCTTAACAATATTGTGCGATCCGCTTGATGACTTCAGTAAAGTCACTTCAATACAACGTTAAATTTCAATAACACATTTACTGATCCTAATTACAATCTCAACTAATCTAGCCAAACACTAGAACTTTAACACGAATCTCAAACAGATTTATGATTCTAACTACAGTATGAACTTATTCTCGCCAAACACAGAGCTGAATGCTTACAATGAATTAAACCAATCAAAAACAAACAGCTTCATTATCATGCATGCGCGAACAAATTAAATTCTCTCTTCGAAATCCGAAACGCAAACTAAAACGTCTTCGCTGATTTTTGCTTTTCGCAATTCTTCCTGGTGGCCGAATCATGATGTAAAGTTTATTTTCTCAAACACTGGAACATTACAACTTCAAATTTCTTTTATGCCATTCAATTCGTTTATCTATTTAATTTCCACCTAATTTACTACTAAAATTTGTCCAAATTTGTTGTTATTGAAGTTTTGTCAAAACATCAAATACAATTACCACTTATATTTTGTTATCTTTCTCATTAGTAACTAAATTTTAGATGTTATGAATTCATTTCCAAGGTTATTCGAACTACTTCCTTCCATTCGCCCACGACAATGCCGACATTACACACATAATGTATATTTCCACATTTTCATATTTATGAAAATTTGTATTTTTAAAACGATTTTTTTTTCTTTTGGTAATAAATATTTTGATTATACAAAAAACTTACTTACATTGTTATTTAATTTTTTTATCAATTTATTCGCTATTTTTTTTACAGTAATAGCAAAAAAAAATATTTATCTCACTCGAATAAAAAATTTCAAAAAAATGCTTTGCTGTTGAATAAATGCTATAGATGAAGCCATTTTTGTTTTTTAACAATACAATTAACCAACATTTTAAAATATTTTTCTTGAACGTATCAATTGTTGAATTATTATACTTTCAAATTTGATTATAATATTTTCAAATGATTGCATTTTACTATTTAAAAAATCTTTATTCAATACATTTATTATGGAAAGAGTAAATAATGTTAATAACCATTTTTATTTTACGCAATATTTATAAAAATGCTTCAGCTTACTCTTATATACCTGTAGATAAATATTCATCTGCTACTTTATTATTTTATTTATTAACAATTAAGTATTTAAAATTTAAATTTATACAACAATTTTTAAGCATTATTAAAACCATTCTTTTCAAGCATGGATTTAATAATGAATTCCATTATATTCCAAATGATTGCATTTTACTATTTAAAACATCTTTATTCAATGCATTTATTATGGAAAGAGTAAATAATGTTAATAACCATTTTTATTTTACGCAATATTTATAAAAATGCTTCAGCTTACTCTTATATACCTGTAGATAAATATTCATCTGCTACTTTATTATTTTATTTATTAACAATTAAGTATTTAAAATTTTAATTTATACAACAATTTTTAAGCATTATTAAAACCATTCTTTTCAAGCATGGATGTAATAATGAATTCCATTATATTTTTGTATTTAATAAAGGCACTTAATTTAACACATTTGTACTAAAAGTTGTCACTGGCTAAAAAATTGATTATAGTGAAAGCTGGGAAATAAATATTTATTTTCCCGAATGTACATCAAAATGTAACAAAAGTTGATTTTAGTAGCAAAAGTTTTCTCTAGTTTCTTCATGCTGAAAAAACATTTTAGCTCGAAAACAAAACGAATTTTTATCTTGAAAAATAAACACTTGAATGAAGAAGCAATAGTTCCATTTTTTATTCCAAAAGGAATATTTTTTACCACTACGATTGAAAACACTTTAAAAGAAAATCCTCCAATTAATTGGAATTAAAAATAGGAGAAAATACCACAAAGAATAATTAATTCTATGTCTTTATAACAATTTCCTATTTTAATCCTCATAATTTTAAATCTACTACCGGAAAAATCAAAATTATATTTTTCTGAAATAAATGTGTCTTTATTAACAATTATTTTTATTTACAAACAGGATCAAACTGACGTTTTTCCGAAATAAAAATGTCTTTATCAGCATTTGTTTTTATTTATCTAAAAGAAATGATTGCACAAAAGAAAAAAAATAGAGAATAATATTTTGTATCTGAAGAATATTTAATTCTATGTCTTTATAACTATCTCTTACTTCAAACCTCATAATTTTAAAGCTAAGTCACGGAACGACTGGTCGGAAAAAAGAAAAAGAAAGAAAATTTCTTCTGAAAACATTGTATAAAAATAACCATTCTGATAATGAAATACCATTTTTATCTTTTCAATAAGCCCCATTTTTTTTATCTTGCACAATTAAGAACGACTATAAAGAAATAAATAAACACCAAGAAAACCGTCTGCCGTGACATGAGAAGTCTTAAAAAGTCGTTTGCTCTGCCTTTCAGTTGTCTGCCCATTTCCATTCCAAAAACATGCGACATGTGTTCCAAGTCGTGCCATCTGTTTTACAACTCCCTCCACTCACCTTCTCTAAATTCTATCAAACGTTCTTATAAAAGAAGCAACTTCACGATACACTCTCCGTACCCGATTCGTTTTTACTGGAGCGATAAAAAAAATGGAACAATTTCTTGGGAATCGAATGGAGTATTCGGAACCTTCTACTCATAAAGAAAAAAAATGCCGCATTTATTCCTAGGGGTATGATAGCTGGGAATACGATAGTCTGCTTTTGTGATTCGCCTATTTATATCGTGAAGTTATCCCGCCGCCACCTCCCTTCAGGTAGAAATGCTCGAGATATTGATATACGGATATTTTACACCGGCCGTGGTGAAATGCTGATGAAGATTTATGAATAGATGCTTTTTTTATTGAAGATTTTCTTGAGAGAGATTGTCGAATAGTTTTCTGGTTTTTTTTTATCCTTCGCTGGAGTTAGTTTTCTGTGCTATTTGTAGACTGTTCTATAACTGGAGGAAAAAGAGATGGAAAAAAAGTGTTTCGATGTATAAAGTTTCCGAGAACGATTTCAGGGTAGAGAGGAATATCACGATGGAGTTTGATTTATAAGAAAAGGGGGTCCAAAGTGTTTTTGGAAATGATCCTCTTTTTAGCGTCCTCATCTGTCTTCGGTCGATAAGGGCCCGCATCTATAGGAGGTGATGTATTTAGTCAGAAACTAAAATTTTTTAAACAATATTTTTTTTTTTTTAAATTTTATAATTAGTAATGAATTCATTGTAGTACTTTTAGAGAAACATTAACGAGTTCATTAAAATAAGTCTTATGTAGTAATGCTTCTTTGTTTTTAATTTAGTTTTTCTCGAATAATTCTGACGATAATGGTGAAATTCGTCAGAGTGTCCATTGGAGTCAATTCCCGACTCACCATAGCTGAATAAGATCAGAGAAATAAAACTGTCTTTATGAGCAATTATTTTTATTTACTTGAAAGAACTACTAGTAGGAAAAAAGAGAAAATAATATATTTGATATCTGAAGAATGTTTAATTCTATGTCTTTATAACTATTTCCTATCTCAATCCTGATTATTTTAAATCTACTGCAGGAAAAATCAAAATGACGTTTTTCCGAAATAAAACTGTATTTATGAGGAATTATTTTTAGTTATCAAAATGAACGACAGTTTGGAAAAAAGAAATAGAAAGAAAATTTCTTCTGAAAATATTGTATAAAAATAAACGTTTTGATAATGAAATACCATTTTTATCTTTTCAATAAGCCACCATCTTTTTGTCTAGCACAATTAAAAACGAATAGAAAGAAATAAAAACCAAAGAAAACCATCTGCCGTGACATGAGAAGTCTTTAAAAGTCGTCTGCTCTGCCTTTCAGGCGTCTGCCCATTTACATTCCAAAAACTTGCGACATGTGTTCCAAGTCATACCATCTGTTTTACAACTCAATCCACTCCCCTTCTCCAAATTCTAACAAACTTTCTTATAAAAGAAGCAACTTCTCGCCATACTCTCTGTACCCGATTCGTTCTTTACTGGAGCGATAAAAAAAATGGAACAGTTTCTTAGGAATCGAATGGCGTATTCGAAACCTTCTACTCATAACGAAAAAAAGAAGCTGCATTTATTCCTAGTTGTATGATAGCGGGGAATGCGATAGTCTGGTTTTTGTGATTCGCCTATTTATATCGTGATGTTCCCCCCACTCCTACCCCCTTCAGGTAGAAATGCTCGTGATATTGATATACGGATATTTCACTCTGGCCGTGGTGAAATGTTGATGAAGATTTATGAATAGATACCTCTTTTATTGACGTTTTTCTTGAGAGAGAGATTGTCGAATGATTTTCTTTTAGATATTTTTTTTTTCTCTTTTGGGTGGCGATAGTTTTCTGTGCTATTTGTAGATTGTTCCATAACTGGAGTAAAAAGAGAAAGGAAAAAAATGTGTTCGATGTATAAAGTTTCCGAGAACGATTTCAGGGCAGAGTGGAATATCATGATGGAGTTTGATTTATAGTAGGAGAGGGATCCAAAGTGTTTTTGGAAATGATAATGGTTTTAGCGTCCTCATTTGTCTTCGGTCGATAAGACACTTATCTTTAGGAGGTAATGTGTATTAAGACTGCTGACTCGAATATTTTAAAACGATGTTCTTCTTTATTTTTCATAACCATTGATGAATTTGCTGTAATACCTTTGGGGGATATCGAGTGCTCTGGCGCTCGGTACTGCAGGTTTCGGGTTCCAGTCCCAGCGGCGCCATGTAGGTTTGTAGTGGTTCCGGATCCACTTTAAACAAACGTACTTCAAGGTCTAATAGGATCGTAGAGAGTTGGGGGGGGATTGTTATTCAGTAACAATAGCTTATCTTCAAGTTACACGGGCCACTGTGTAGTGCTATGTGAGTACTGGGTAGCCCTTGCTTATGGCGTAAAGATCCCGGTCTAAGTATTTGCGACCTGCATTAGAAAAAATATTTTTAGGTGTCGGAATGACCGAGTGGCTGGCGATATGGCTCTCGGTTCCACAGGTTTCGATTTCGAATCCTGGCTGTGCCACTGATATTTGAAATGGTTTGGAATCAAAATTTACGCTGTAGATCTCGGTCTAAGAAGATCGTATAGCGTTGCGAGGGCACTGTTACTCAGCATCCGTGGCTTATCTTCAAGTTACAAGCGCTCCCAAGGTAGTCCTAAATGAGTACCGTCGGTGCAGCCCTTGCTTATGGCATAATAGGTCCCGGTCTAAGTATTTGCCAGCTGCACTGGAAAAAAATATTTTTAGGAGCCTGATTGGCCAAGTGACGAGGTCGGGTTCGAGTCTTTTCGGTGTCAGGGATGTTTGCAGTAGTCGAAATGCACTTTAAGCTGTAGGACCCGGTCTAATACGATCATAGAGCGTTGCGGGATTATTGTTACTCCGAGTCCGTAGCTTATCTTCAAGCTGCACGCACCTCCTGTGTAGTGCTAAGTGACTAATGTCGGTGTAGCGCTTGACTTAAGGCATCTAAGACAACTGTCTAAGTGTTTGCAAGCTGCATTTGAACAAAAAAAATTGTAATAATTTCTATATACGATATAAAACTGACTTTACGAGCAATTGTATTTATTTACCTAAAATTAGAAATGCTGCAAAAAAGAGAAACCAATATTTGATATGTGAAGAATATTTAATTTGATGCCTTTATAATCACTTCCTACTTCAGTCCTCAACATTTTAAATCTACTGCAGAAAAGAGCAACTGGCTGAAAAAAAGAAAGACAGTTTTTTCTGAAAATATTTATAAAAATAACCGTTTTGATAAGGAAATATCATTTTTATCTTTTCAATAAGCACCATCTAATTCTCTTGCACAATTAAAAACGAATGCAAAGAAATGAAAAACACCACGAACACCCATCTGCCGTGACACGAAAAGTCTTTAAGAGTCGTCTGCTCTGCCTTTCAGTCGTCTGCCCATTTTCATTCCAAAAACTTGCGACATGTGTTCCAAGTCGTACTTTGCCGAGCATCTGTTTTACAACTGATTTCCCTAAATTCTGTCGAACGTTCTTATAAAAGAAGAAGCAACTTCTCGACACACCCTCTATACCCGATTCGTTCTTTACTGGAGCGATAAAAAAAATGAACAGTTTCTTCAGATCGAATAGCGTATTCGAAACCTTCTACTCGTAAAGAAGAAAAAAAAAGCCTCATTTATTCCTAGGGGTATGTCAGCGGGGAATGCGATAGTCTGGTGCTTTGTGATTCGCCTATTTATATCGTGAAGTTCCCTCCCCCCCTCTTCAGGTAGAAATGCTCGAGATATTGATAGACGGATATTTTACACTGGCCGTGGTGAAATGTTGATGAAGAATTATGAATAGATACTTTTTTATTGACGTTTTTCTGGAGAGAGATTGTCGAATAGTTTTTTTTTTCCCCATTTTAGGTGGCGATAGTTTTCTTTGCTATTTGTAGACTGTTCTAGAACTGAAGGAAAAATAGAAGGAATAAAAAAAGTATTTCAATGTGTAAAGTTTCCGAGAACGATTTCAGGGTAGAGAGGAATATCACGATGAAGTTTGATTTATAGGAAGAGGGGGTACAAAGTGTTTTTGGAAATGATCCTCTTTTTAGCGTCCTCATCTGTCTTCGTTCGATAGGGGCCCGCATCTTTAGGAGGTGATGTATTTAGTAAGAAACTAAAATTTTTTAAACAATATTCCTTTTTTTTTAAATTTTATATTTATTAATGAATTCACAGTAGTACTTTTAGAGAAACATTAAGGAGTTCATTAAAATAAGTCTTATGTAGTAATACTTTATTGTTTTTAATTTAGTTTTCCTCGAATAATTCTGACGATAATGGTGAAATTCGTCAGAGTGTCAGTTTGAATCAATTCCCGATTCACCATAGATGAATAATATCAGAGAAATTAAACTGTCTTTATGAGCAATTATTTTTATTTACTTGAAATAACTACTAGTAGGAAAAAAGACAAAAGAATATTTGATATCTGAAGAATGTTTAATTCTATGTCTTTATAACTATTTCCTATCTCAATCCTCATTATTTTAAATCTACTACATTAAAAATCAAAGTGACGTTTTTCCGAAATAAAACTGTATTTATGAGGAATTATTTTATTTATCAAAATGAACGACTGTTTGGGAAAAAGAAATAGAAAGAAAGTTTCTTCTGAAAATATTGTATAAAAATAAACGTTTTGATAATGAAATGCCATTTTTATCTTTTCAACAAGCACCATCTTCTTGTTCTTTCATAATTAAAAACGAATACAAAGAAATAAAAACCAAAGAAAACCATCTGCTGTGACATAAGAAGTCATTAAAAGTCGTCTGCTCTGCCTTTCAGTCGTCTGCCCATTTCCATTCCAAAAACATGCGACATGTGTTCCAAGTCGTACCATCTGTTTTACAACTCCCTCCACTCACCTTCCCTAAATTCTATCGAACGTTCTTATAAAAGAAGAAGCAACTTGTCGACACACTCTCTGTACCCGATTCGTTCTTTACTGGAGCGGTAAAAAAAATGGAACAGTTTCTTCAGATCGAATAGCATATTCGAAATTTTCTACTCGTAAAGAAAAAAAAAAAGGCTGCATTTATACCTAGGGGTATGATAGCGGGGAATGCGATAGTCTGGTGTTTTGTGATTCGCCTATTTATATCGTGAAGTTACCCCCCCTCAATCTCAGGTATAAATGCTCGAGATATTGATATACGGATATTTCACACTGGCCGTGGTGAAATGTTGATGAAGATTTATGAATAGATACTTATTTATTGACGTTTTTCTTGAGATAGTTTGTCGAATAGTTTTCTTCTATTTTTTTTCTTTCTGTAGGTGGCGATAGTTTTCCTTGCTATTTGTAGACTGTTCTATAAGTGGAGGAAAAAGAGAAGGAAATAAAAAAGTGTTTCGATGTATAAAGTTTCCGAGAACGATTTCAGGGCGGAGTGGAATATTGCGATGAAGTTTGATTTATTGGAGGAGGGGATCTAAATTGTTTTTGGAAATGATCCTCGTTTTAGCGTCCACATCTGTCTTCGGTTGATGAGGCCCCTCATCTTTAAGAGGTGATGTTTTAAGATTTAAATTATTATTTTTTTAAACAACATTCATTTTTCTTAATTTTATATTTATTAATAAATTCACTGTAGTACATTTTGAGAAGCATTCACGAGTTTATTTAAATCAGACTTATGTACTAATGTTTCAGTGTTTTAAATTTAATTTTCCTAGAATAACTCTGATGATAATGGTGGAATTCATCAGAGTTTCCATTTGTGTCAATTCCCGACTCACCATAGATAAATCCTCTCAGAGAAATAAAATTGTTTTTATAAGCAATTATTTTTATTTACTTGAAAAAGTAGGAAGGTACTAGTTAGGAGTAGGAAAAAAGAGAAAAGAATAATTTATATCTGGTGAATATTTAATTGTAAGTCTTTATAAATATATCATACTTGAATCCTTATAATTTTAAATTTACTACGCGAAAAATCAAAGTGACTTTAATCCGAAATAAAATGTTATTTAAAAGCAATTTTTTCTATTTATCTAAAACAATGACTGGCTAAAAAAAAAGATAACTTCTGATAATATTGTATAACAATAAACGTTTTGATAATGAAATGGCATTTTTATTTTTTCAATAAGCACATCTTTTTGTCTTGCATAATTAACAACGAATATAAAAAAAAAACACCAAGAAAACCATCTGCCTTCACATGAAAAGTCTTTAAAAGTCGTCTGCTCTGTCTTTCAGTCGTCTGCCCATTTCCATTCCAAAAACTTGCGACATGTGTTCCAAGTCGTACCATCTGTTTTACAATTCCCTCCTCTTACCTTCTTCAAATTCTATCAAACGTTCTTATAAAAGAAGAAGCAACTTCTCGACACACTCTCTGTTACCGATTTGTTGTTTACTGGAGCGATAAAAAAAATGGAACAGTTTCTTCAGATAGAATATCGTATTCGAAACCTTCTACTCGTAAAGCAAAAAAAAAGGAAGCTGCATTTATTCCTAGGGGTATGATAGCGGGGAATGCGATAGTCTGGTTTTTGTGATTCGCCTATTTATATCGTGAAGTTCCCCCCCCCTTCACGTAGAAATGCTCGAGATATTGATATACGGATATTTCACACTAGCCGTGGTGAAATGTTGATGAAGATTTATGAATAGATGCTTTTTTATTGACGTTTTTGTGGAGATAGATTGTCGAATAGTTTTCCGCTTTTTTTTCTCTCTCTTTTGGTGGCGATAGTTTTCTGTGCTATTTTTAGACTGTTCTATAACTGGAGGAAAAAGAGAAGGTGAAAAAAAAGTGTTTCGATGTATAAAGTTTCCGAGAACGATTTCAGGGCAGAGTGGAATATCGCGATGGAGTTTGATATATGGGAGGAGAGGGATCTAAAGTGCTTTTGGAAATGATCTCGTTTTAGCGACCTCATCTGTATTCGGTCGATAAGGTCCCGCATCTTTAGGAGGTGATGTATTAAGACAGAATCTAAAATTTTTTTAAGCTGTATCCTTTTCTTTATTTTTCTGAAATATTAATGAATTTACTATGATACCTTTTCGACCAGATAGCAAAGTGGCTACCGCACTGGCACTCGGTACCGCAAGTTTCGGGTTCGAATTCCGGTGGTACCATGGATGTTTGTAGAGGTTCGGAATCGACTTAAAGCTTTAGATGCCGGTCTAATCGGATTGCAGATCGTTGCGGGGATATTGTTACTCCACGTTCGTAGCTTATCTTCCAACTACACACTCATCCTGGGTAGTTCTAAGTGAGTAACGTCGTTGCAGCCCTTATGGCATAAAAGATTCCGGTCTAAGTATTTGGTAGTGGTATTGGAAAAAAATTCTTTTAGGGACCTGAATGTCCAGCGCTCCACAGGTTTCGCATTTCAGGTCCAGCGTTCCACGGGGAAGCGGTACATCAGGTTTCGGGTTCGAGTCCCGGCGATGATATTGATGCTTGTTGGGGTCGGATTCTACTTTAAGCTGTGGGACCCGGTCGAATAAAACCGTAGAGCGTTGCGGGTATAGTGTTACTAAGCGTCCATAGCTTATCTTCAAGTTACACTCGCCCCTGGGTAGTGCTAATTGAGTAACGTCGGTACAGAGCTTGCCTTAAAGGCATCCAAGACAACTGTCTAAGTTTTTACCAGCTGCACTATAACAAAAAAAATCTGTAATACTTTCTGTATACAAAATAAAACTGTCTTTATGAGCAATTGTATTTAGTTACCTAAATGAACGACTGGTTGGAAAAAAGGAGAAAAGAATATTTGGCATAAGAAGAATATCTAATTTATTGCTTTGTAACTACTGACAACCACTTCCACTACAACTGACTTAAAAAAAGAAAAAGAAAGACAATTTATTTTGAAAACATTGCAAAAAAATAAACATTCTGATCATGAAATACCATTTTTATCTTTGGAAAAACCATCTTTTTCTCTTCCCCAATTAAAAACGAATATAAAGAAATAATAAAACGCAGCAAGAAAAACCATCTGTCGTGTCATGAGAAGTCTTTAAAAGTCGTCTGCTCTGCCTTTCGGTCGTCTGCCCATTTCCATTCCAAAAATTTTCGACACGTGTTCCGAGTTGTACTTTGCCGAACATCTGTTCTACAACTCCCTCCACTCGCCTTTCCTAAATTCTATAGAACGTTCTCATAAAAGAAGAAGCAACTTCACATTCTCTGTACCTGATTCGTTCTTTACTGGAGCGATAAAAAAAATGGAACAGTTTCTTCAGATCGAATAGCGTATTCGAAACATCCCACTCGTGAAGGAAAAAAAAAAAAAAAGCTGCTTTTACTTCCTTGGGGTATGATAGCGGCGAATGCGATAGTCAGGTTTTTGTGATTCGCCTATTTATGTCGTGAAGTTACCTCCCCCTTTCCTCCCCCCTTTCAGGTAGAAATGCTCGGGATATTGATATACGGATATTTCACACTGGCCGTGGTGAAATGTTGATGAAGATTTATGAATAGATACTTTTTTATTGACGTTTTTCTTGAGAGAGAGATTGTCGAATGGTTTTCTTTTAGTTATTTTTTTTTCTCTTTTGGGTGGCGATAGTTTTCTGTGCTATTTGTAGATTGTTCCATAACTGGAGTAAAAAGAGAAAGGAAAAAAAATGTGTTCGATGTATAAAGTTTCCGAGAATGATTTCAGGGCAGAGTGGAATATCATGATGGAGTTTGATTTATAGTAGGAGAGGGATCCAAAGTGTTTTTGGAAATGATCCTGGTTTTAGCGTCCTCATCTGTCTTCGGTCGATAAGGCCGCGCATCTTTAGGAGGTAATGTGTATTAAGACTGCTGACTTGAATATTTTAAAATGATGTTCTTCTTTATTTTTCATAACCACTGATGAATTTGCTGTAATACCTTTGGGGGATATCGAGTGCTCTGGCGCTCGGTACTGCACGTTTCGGGTTCCAGTCCCAGCGGTGCCATGTAGGTTTGCAGTGGTTCCGGATCCACTTTAAACAAACGTACTTCAAGGTCTAATAGGATCGTAGAGAGTTGGGGGGGGGATTGTTATTCAGTAACAATAGCTTATCTTCAAGTTACACGGGTCACTGTGTAGTGCTATGTGAGTACTGGGTAGCCCTTGCTTATGGCGTAAAGATCCCGGTCTAAGTATTTGCGACCTGCATTAGAAAAAATATTTTTAGGTGTCGGAATGACCGAGTGGCTGGCGATATGGCTCTCGGTTCCACAGGTTTCGATTTCGAGTCCTGGCTGTGCCACTGATATTTGAAATGGTTTGGAATCCAATTTACGCTGTAGATCTCGGTCTAAGAAGATCGTATAGCGTTGCGAGGGCACTGTTACTCCGCATTCGTGGCTTATCTTCAAGTTACAAGCGCTCCCAAGGTAGTCCTAAATGAGTACCGTCGGTGCAGCCCTTGCTTATGGCATAATAGATCCCGGTCTAAGTATTTGCCAGCTGCACTGGAAAAAAATATTTTTAGGAGCCTGATTGGCCAAGTGACGAGGTCGGGTTCGAGTCTTTTCGGTGTCATGGATGTTTGCAGTAGTCGAAATCCACTTTAAGCTGTAGGACCCGGTCTAATAGGATCATAGAGCGTTGCGGGATTATTGTTACTCCGAGTCCGTAGCTTATCTTCAAGCTGCACGCACCTCCTGTGTAGTGCTAAGTGACTAATGTCGGTGTAGCGCTTGACTTAAGGCATCTAAGACAACTGTCTAAGTGTTTGCAAGCTGCATTTGAACAAAAAAATTTGTAATAATTTCTATATACGATATAAAACTGACTTTACGAGCAATTGTATTTATTTACCTAAAATTAGAAATGCTGCAAAAAAGAGAAACCAATATTTGATATGGGAAGAATATTTAATTTGATGCCTTTATAATCACTTCCTACTTCAGTCCTCAAAATTTTAAATCTACTGCAGAAAAGAGCAACTGGCTGAAAAAAAGAAAAAGAAAGACAGTTTCTTCTGAAAATATTTATAAAAATAACCGTTTTGATAATGAAATATAATTTTTATCTTTTCAATAAGCACCATCTTTATCACTTGCACAATTAAAAACGAATGCAAAGAAATAAAAAAACCCATCTGCCGTGACGCGAAAAGTCTTTAAGAGTCGTCTCCTCTGCCTTTCAGTCGTCTGCCCATTTTCATTCCAAAAACTTGCGACATGTGTTCCAAGTCGTACTTTGCCGAACATCTGTTTTACAACTGCCTTCCCTAAATTCTATCGAACGTTCTTATAAAAGAAGAAGCAACTTCTCGACACACCCTCTGTACCCGATTCGTTCTTTACTGGAGGGATAAAAAAAATGGAACAGTTTCTTCAGATCGAATAGCGTATTCGAAACCTTCTACTCGTAAAGAAGAAAAAAAAAAGCTTCATTTATTCCTAGGGGTATGTTAGCGGGGAATGCGATAGTCTGGTGCTTTGTGATTCGCCTATTTATATCGTGAAGTCCCCTCTTCAGGTAGAAATACTCGAGATATTGATAGACGGATATTTTGCACTGGCCGTGGTGAAATGTTGATGAAGATTTATGAATAGATACCTCTTTTATTGACGTTTTTTTTGAGAGAGATTGTCGAATAGTTTTTCTATTTTTTTTTTCTCCTTCGTGTGGCGATACTTTTCCTGTGCTATTTGTAGACTGTTCCATAACTGGAGGAAAAAAAGAGAAGAAAAAAAAAAGTGTTTCGATGTATAAAGTTTCCGAGAACGATTTCAGGGCAGAGTGGAATATCGCGATGGAGTTTGATTTATGGGAGGAGGGGATTCAAAGTGTTTTTGGAAATGATCCTCTTTTTAGCGTCCTCATCTGTCTTCGGTCGATAAGGGCCCGCATCTTTAGGAGGTGATGTATTAAGACAGAAACTAAAATTTTTTAAAAACATTTTTAACATTTTTTATTTTTCTTAATTATTAATGAATTTAATGTAATATTTCTGGGACCTGAATGGCCAAGTGGCTAGCGTTTTGGAGCTCGGTACCACAAGTTTTGGGTTCGAGTCCCGGAGGTGCCATGGATGTTTGTAATGGTTCGGAATCACATTTAAACGACCTGCTGTAATTGTGATAAAATAATAAAAAATGTGTAACTTTTATTCCTTAAATAAACAATTTTTTTTTTTCTAGAAATGTTTTTCAATTAAATCAAGCAAATTTTTCTCGCTTTGTTCAAATCCCAGAGTTATCATGGATACTTGTAGACTTTCGGAATCCACTTTGAACTGAAGGTCCCGGTCTAATAACATCACAGAGCGTTGCGGGAGGCATTGTTAGTCGACGTCCGTAGATTATCTTCATGTTACACGGGCCAGTGCTAAGTGAGTAACGTCGGTGCAACCTTATGATATAAATTGTCCCGGTCTAAGTATTTGACAGCTGCATTGGAAAAAAATAATTTTAGAGTCGTGAATGGCCGAGTGGCTAACGCTCTTTACCACAGTTTTCATGTTCGAGATCCGAAGGTCTCGTTTATGTTTATCCTGGTTCGGAAGGAACTTAAAACCGTAGATCCCGGTCTAGCAAGATCGTAGAGCTTTGCGGAGGTATTGTTTCCCCGCTCCGTAGATTATCTTCAAGGGTAGTATTAAGTGAGTATCGTCGGTGCAGCGCTTGTCTTAAGGCAGGGAAGACACATATCTACGTGTTTTTCAAGCTGTATTTGAACAAAAGAAATCTGTAATACTTTCTGTATACGAAATAAAACTGTCTTTATGAGCAATTGTATTTATTTACCTAAAAGAACGACTGGTTGGAAAAAAAAAGAGAAAAAATATTTCATATGTGATGAATATTTAATTCTAGGGCTTTATAACTACTTCCTACATCAGCCCTCTTAATTTTAAATCTACTACAGAACAGAACAACTCGCTGGAAAAAAAGAAAAATAAAGAATATTTTATCGAAAAATATTTTATAAACAATAAACATTTTGATAATGAAATACCATTTTTATCTTTTCAATAAGCACCATCTTGTTTGTTTGTTTGTTTGTTTGTCTGTTTGTGACTAATTCTCAGTGTTCTGCAGTGCGTGACGGTCATCAAATGAGTGATCTTCTCGTGGAGGGAGGGCAAGGAAGCAGCTTCTCTTGTGATGGAGCACCCATAGATAGAAGACTGACTTTTGCTCAGTGATGCGCTGACAGTCATAGGAGACCGGGACCTACGGCTTAAAGTGGATTCCAAACCACTACAAACATCCATGGCACCACCGGGACTAGAACCTGAAACCTGTGGTGTCGCGCGCCAGAGTTTTTCTCCTGCACAATTAAAAACGAATATAAAGAAATAAGAATCCCCAAGATAACCATCTGCCGTGACATGAGAAGTCTTTCAAAGTCGTCTGCTCTGCCTTTCAGTCGTCTGCCCATTTCCATTCTAAAAACCTGCGGCATGTGTTCCAAGTCGTACTTTGCTGAACATCTGTTCTACAACTCCCCCACTCACCTTCCCCAAATTCTATCGAACGTTCTCATAAAAGAAGAACCAAATTCTCGACACACTCTCTGTGCCCAATTCGTTCTTTACAGGAACTAAAAAAAAAAAAAAAAAAAAAAAAAAAAGAAAGGGTTTCTTCAGATCGAATAGCGTATTCGAAGCCTTCTACTCGTAAAGAAAGAAAAAAAAGAAGCTGTATTTATTCCTAGGGGTATGATAGCGGGGAAAGCGATAGTCTGGATTTTGTGATTCTCCTATTTGTATCGTGAAGTCACCTCCCCCCCCCTTCAGGTAGAAATGCTCGAGATATTGATATACGGATATTTCACACTGGCCGTGGTGAAATGTTGATGAAGATTTATGAATAGATACTATTTTATTGACGTTTTTCTTGAGAGAGATTGTCGAATAACTTCCTTCTATTTTTTTTTCTCTTTCTGGTGGCGATAGTTTTCTGTGCTATATGTAGACTGTTCTAAAACTGGAGGAAAAAGAGAAGGAAAAAAATGTCTCGATGTATAAAGTTTCCGAGAAAAATTTCAGGCTAGAGTGGAATATCGTGATGGAGTTTGATTTATAGGAGGAGGGGATCTAAAGTGTTTTTGGAAATGATCCTCGTTTTATCGTCCTCATCTGTCTTCAGGCGATAAGGCCCCGCATCTTTAGGAGGTAATTTTTTAAGACGGAAACTAAATTTTTTTTTAAAATATTCTTTTTTTTTTTAAATTTTCTAATTATTAATGAATTTACTGTAGTACCTGTCGAGAAACTTTAGAGAGTTCTTCAAAATCAGGCTTATGTACAAATGTTTTATTGTTTTTAATTTAATTTTCCTGGAATATTTCTAATGATAATGGTGGTCCATTTCAGTCAATTCCCGACTCACCATAGAAGAATCCTATCAGAGCAGAATCCTATCAGAGAAATAAAACTGTCTCTACGAGCAATTTTTTTATTAACTTGAAAGAACGACCAGTAGGAAAAAAGAGAAAATAATATTTGATATCTGAAAAATATTTAATTGTATGTCTTTATATCTATTTCATACTATAATCTTCATGATTTTACTACTACTACAGTAAAAATCAAAATGACATTTTTCCGAAATAAATCTGCGTTCAGGAGCAATTTGCCTTTAGGAAAATAATTTTTGATATCTGTAGAATGTTTAATTCTATGTCTTTATAACCATTTCTTATTTCAATCCTCATAATTTTAATTCTACTACAGGAAAAATTAAAACGACGTTTTTCCGAAACAAAACTATCTTTATCAGTAATTATTTTTATTTACGTAAAAGTATGGTTGGTAGGAAAAAAGGAAAGGAAAAGAAAAACTCTTCTGAAAATATTGTATAAAAATAAACATTCTGATAATGAAATACAATTTTTATCTTTTAAATAAGCACCATCTTTCTATCTTGCACATTTAAAAACGAATATAAAGAAATAAAAAAAACACCCAGAAAACCATCTGCCGTGACATGAGAAGTGTTCAAAAGTCGTCTGCTCTGCCTTTCGGTCGTCTGCCCATTTCCATTCCAAAAACTTGCGACATGTGTTCCAAGTCTTACTTTGTCGAACATCTGTTTTACAACTCCCTCCACTCACCTTCCCTAAATTCTATGGAGCGTTCTCATAAAAGAAGAAGCAACTTCTCATTCTCTGTACCCGATTCGTTCTTTACTGGAGTGATAACAAAAATGGAACAGCTTCTTCAGATCGAATAGCGTATTCGAAACCTTCTACTCGTAAAGAAGAAAAAAAACTGTTGCATTTATTCCTAGGGGTATGATAGCGGGGAATGCGATAGTCTGGTTTTTGTGATTCGCCTGTTTATATCGTGAAGTTACCTCCCTTCAGGTAGAAATGCTCGCTATATTGATATACGGATATTTTATACTGGCCGTGGTGAAATGTTGATGATTTATGAATAGATGCTTTTTTATTGACGTTTTTTTTAGAGAGATTGGCGAATAGTTTTCTGGTTTTTTCTTCTCTTTTTGGTGGCGATAGTTTTCTGTGCTATTTGTATACTCTTCTATAGCTGGAGGAAAAAGAGAAGGAAAAATAAAAAGTTTTGTGAAGCATAAAGTTTCCGAGAACGATTTCAGGGCAGAGTGAAATATCACGATGGAGTGTGATTTATAGGAGGAGGGGATCTAAAGTGTTTTTGGAAATGATCCCTCGTTTTAGCAACCTCATCTGTCTTCAGTTGATAAGGCCCACATCGTTAGGAGGTAATGTAATAAGACTGAAGCTAGCATTTTTTTAAAACTATATTAATATTTATTTTTCTTAATTATGAATGAATTTATTGTAATACTTTTGGGGCCTGATAGCCGAGTGGCCAGTGCTCTGGCACTCAGTGCCATGGATGTTTGTAGTGGTTCGGAATCCACTTGAAGCTGTAGGTTCCAGTCTACTAAGATCATGCGTTGCGTGGGCATAGTTAGTCCGCGTCCATAGCTTATCTTCAAGCTAGACGCGTAGTGCTTAGTGAGTAACGTCGGTACAGCCCTTATGGCATAAAAGTTACCGGACTAATAGGATGAAGGTCTAAAGGATCGTAGAGAGTTGGGGTGGGGGCATTGTTACTCAGTAACCTTAGCTTATCTTCAAGTTACACGTACCCTCTGTGTAGTGCTAAGTGAGTAATGTCAGTGAAGCGCTTGCCTTAAAGCATTAAAAAAACTGTATAAGTGTTTGCCAGCTGCATTAGAACAAAATAAAAATCTGTAACACTTTCTGTATACGAAATAAGAAGATTTCTGTCTTTATGAGCAAATGTATTTATTTACCTAAAAGAACGACTGATTGGAAAAAAAAAAAAAAAAGGGAAATGAATATCTGATATATGAAAAATATATAATTCTATTTCTTTTTAACTACTTTCTACTACAGCCCCCATAATTTTAAATCTACTACAGAAAAGAACAACTGGCTGGAAAAAAGAAAAAGAAAAGAAAATTTCTTTTGAAAATATTGTATAAAAACACTTTGGTAATGAAATACCATTTTTATCTTTTCAATAAGCATCATCTTTATCACTTGCACAATTAAAAACGAATATAAAGAAATAAATAAACACCAAGAAAAACCGTCTGCCGTGACACGAGAAGTCTTTAAAAGTCGTTTGCTCTGCCTTTCTGCCCATTGCCATTCCAAAAACTTGCGACATGTGTTCCGAGTCGTACTTTGCCGAACATCTGTTTTACAACCCCCTAAATTCTATCGAACGTTCTTATGAAAGAAGAAGCAACTTCTCGACACACCCTCTGTACCCGATTCGTTCTTTACTGGAGCGATAAAAAAAATGGAACAGTTTCTTCAGATCGAATAGCGTACTCGAAACCTTCTACTCGTAAAGAAGAAAAAAAACTGTTGCATTTATTCCTAGGGGTATGTTAGCGGGGAATGCGATAGTCTGGTTTTGTGATTCGCCAATTTATATCGCGAAGTTAACTCCCCCAGGTAGAAATGCTCGAGATATTGATATACGGATATTTTACACTGGCCGTGGTGAAATGTTGACGAAGATTTATGAATAAATACTTTTTTTTATTGACGATTTTCTTGAGAGAGATTATCGAATATTTTTCTGGGTTTTTTTTCCTCCTTCGGTGGCGATAGTTTTCTATTTGTAGACTGTTCTATAACTGTAGGAAAAAAGAGAAAAAAAAATATTGTATAAAGTTCTTCAGTCGATAAGGCCTCACATCTTTAGGAGGTGATGTATTAAGATTGAAACTAAAATTTTTTAAACAATATTCTGAATTATTATTAATAAATAATTGAAAATTATTAATGAATTTACTAAAGTATGTTTTAAGAAACATTTAAGAGTTCATTAAAATCATGCTTAGTACCTAACGTTTCATTTGTTTTCATTTATTTTTTTGGAATTATTCTGATGATGATGATGATGATGATGGAATCCATGAGAGTGTCCATTTGAGTCAATTTCCAACTCACCGTCTATCAGAACCGCAAAGAATTTAAGCGTCTTGTGTATTTTGATTTCAATGAATACATCCAGTGGGAGGATCTGCATGCCTACAGATTTATCTTGACTCGTAATCGCACAGAATTTAGTTTCAAAGAATACATCCAGGAACCCCAGCTGAGGTATTCCTACAGAGATATTCCATTTATCCTTCTCGAATCCGCAGCCTTATGGCCAATTGGATAGCGCTCCCGCCTTTGGTACCACAGGCCTCAGGTTAGAATCCTGAAGGTGGCATGGTTGTTTGTGAGTGGTTGGAAATCCACGTTGAACAGTAGGTCGCGGTCTAATTAGCTTAAAATGTGCACAAAATGAAGACGACGTACCACAGACACACAGTTACCATCTGTTACCCCAGACACTGATGGTCTCTGTGGCAACAGTAACTGCTTTCAGAAAAGGGAAGACTAGTTCGCCTCCACCTGGTGTACCCTGGATTATGCAAAATAAACTACGCGTCTGCATCTTATTTTGATGCCAAAATAGCAGCGATCAGCGAGACAGCTAGGGTAATACTTCACCTTCCTGGTACTCAAATAGTGTTTCTCTCTGACTCAATCTCGGCAATGCAGGCCATATGTTCCCCCACCATCCAAGAAGGGTTAGAAGTGGCAAAATCTACTACAACTGCTTAACAAAAAAGCAAGATCGCGATGCAATGGGTTACAGGCCTCATTAAGGATACGGAAAGACAGATGTTCCAGCCAAGCAATGATGCAATATGAAACAGCCAGATCGCCCTCTGAGCTGCAGCCCCATTAACATAACTGTGACCAATTACGCCAATAATGCAAGAACGCAGGTCGCCAAGGGATGGCAGGACCTCAACATACCGAAGGACTTCCCTAGGAGAGTAGCGGTTGCCACCTTCCGAATGGCTAGGAGGCACGACTACTTACAAAAGCATCTTAACCGCATCGGGGTCACTGACTCGCCAACCTCCCACTTTGCTCCGACTCTAAAGGCTCGTTCTCACAGAGGTGCGAAGCGTTTAAGCGACAAGTTTTGACCAATCACTAGCCTCATTGAGTTCGGCTGAAACCGGTTTGAAAAGCACCGCTTCGAGTTGACCCACTTTCAGCTCGAAGCGGAACTTCACTAGGCGTAATACTATTTCTGACTTTTAGCAGTGAAGGGGTCGAAAAATTTATCTTTCCTGCCGCATGTCTCGTCGTCGCCTGTCGCCTCGATGAGAAGGAACCTTAACGGCACTGCAGATCACCTCCCACCTCCACTTGACGATGTCGACCACGACAGAAGCTACTAGGGGATGGCAAATCTTTACTGGATGGCACGACGTCGAATGGCCGAGAGGTCACGGACTGGCGTTGGCTGAAGAAGAAGAAGGCGATTGTATAGACAGTGATAGCAATTGTGTCAACGTCTCGTATTGATAGTGTGGATTAATGGTAGGATATTTCCGTATTTTTCTATATGCAGAACGCAATTGTGGGACATTTTCGTATTTCTTCTTTCAGAAGGCAATGTCCTCCCTTCATAGTACGCCGCCTATATAAATGGAACGCTAATGATACTGGATTTCAGCAGAAACTATTCAAGCATAAGTATTTAAAACTTCTTCGTTGTCTCAGCCAATAGGCTAATTAGCTTAATGAGTGCATAAAATGACCGTAGAGCGACAAACCAAACCTCCTCGAATACAGTAAGATGATCTACATGCCAACAGATTTATCATGACTTTTCGAAATATTTTATGTATATTTATAAATATTTCAAAAAGTCATTGAAAAGAATAAAATGCAGTTTCATTTATAATATCGTATTCTTGAATTTTCCTAGAATGTGAGGAATAAACACCCTTACATTTAAAGAAAAATGGTAAAACTTATTTTGGATAGCAAATATATATATATATATATATATATATATATATATATATATATATAAGAGTGTTTATTCCTCACATTCTAAGGAAAATTCAAGAATACGATATTATAAATGAAACTGCATTTTATTCTTTTCAATGACTATAATTTAATAATAATTTCAAATAAAAAATTATAAGATAGTGGCAGTCATCGTAAACATAATATCAGAATAAAATGATGGTAAAAAAGTGTGACTATCCAATACAAAAGTTAATTTTGAATATAAAAATACAGTGTGTAGGAATTCTAAATCAGAGTATTCAGGGTATGTAGGAATTCTAAATCAGAGTATTCAGGGTATGTAGGAATTCTAAATCAGAGTATTCAGGGTATGTAGGAATTAATTGAGAGTATTCACGCCTATCGAAACACAATAGGTGTGAATTTAAAGCACCATTGTGGAAATGTATGGTAGATCCGTCTTACACTTGCATTGGAAATGTGTGTCAGAATTCCTTACATGTACTACTATAGCAAGGGGGAATCTCAATTCACATATTTTGTGAGGATTAAAAAATTTTTAAAGATAAACAACTACTTAAAAATGTCTTACATTTTATAGGAAATATATATTAATTATATATTTTGATTTTATTATTTTAACATAATATTTTCATGTTTTGGCAGAAATTTACTTAATTCATGCAAATTTTATGAAAATATATGTAGGAAAAAATTAATATTTTAAACATTATGAATTTTATTTTTAGTATTATATATTAATGTCATTAATTTATTCTGATTAAATTAAGAAACTTACTAATGTAATCAAATTATTTCAATAAATAAGAATTTTTTTTAAATATCCCTCTTTATGTCCTTTTCTTTAGTCAAGCCAATATTAAAAAAATAATAATATTAATAATTGGCTGGACCGTTATAGGGTTTACCCATAAAATTTAAAATTTAATCTAAGAATAAAACGCATCACAGCAAACTTAAAAAATAGAGAAAATTATAGAATTTCAAATGATTTTCTTTTCTTGAGAAATCTCATTTTCTTTTTGAAATAAATTTTCTTTGCTTTGATTTTAACATAATATTTTAATCTTTTTGCATAATTTTTACTTAATTCATGCAATTTTATTTATGAATATACATGTAGAAAAAAGTAATAATTTTAACATTATAATTTTATTTTAACTATTAAAATATGATAATATCATTCATTTATTATGATTAAATTAAGAAACTGATTAATGGGATCAAATTATTTCGATAAATAAGAATTTTTTTAAATATCGCTCATTATATTTTTTTCTTTTGTCAAACTAATATTAAAAAAAAAAAAAAAATGCATATACCAAGTTACCCATAAAATTTAGAATTTAATATAAGAATAAAACACATTGCAAACAAATTAAAAAAATAAAAACAAATTATAGAACTTCAAACATAACTTATTTTCTTTTCTTTAAAAATCTCATTTTCATTTTGAAATAAAATTTTCTTTGTTTTGATGTTAACGTAATATTTTTATCTTTTGGCATAAATATATTTAAATAAGGCAATTTTTCTATGAAAATATATGTAGATTAATTATTAAAAATTATTAATCTACATATATTTAAAAAATAACGCAATAATTAATTAATTAATTAATAATATTAAAAATTAATATTTTTGACACTATAAATTTTATTTTAATTATTAAAATATATTAATATCATTAATTTATTGTAATTAAATTAAGTAACTTACTAATGTGATCAAATTATTTCTATAAATAAGATTTTTCTTTAAATATCGCTCTTTATGTATTTTTTTTTCTTTAATCAAACCAATATTAAAAAATACAAATAAATAAATAAATAAAAATAAAAAATACGACAATAAAATAGTAATAATAACTTCTGAACCGATATAAAGGTCATTCATAAAATTTAGAATTTAATGTAAGAATAAAACGCATATCAGCAAACCTAAAAAGTAATAAGTCACACTAGTATCACTAATAATAATATTACTAATCATTAGTAGAACACCAAACGATTTTCTTTTCTTGAAAAAATGTTTTTTTTTTTTTTTTGCTTTGAAATAAAATTATCTTTTGCATTAATCAGACGATCTTTTAAAAAAATTTTACATTTTTTAATTACATAATTATTAGCACGTGAAAGTAATTTAAATAAATATTATGTATAAAAAAGCTCGTGAAATCTTTAAAAAAATTAACCGATAAGAAATGTTGAAAATGGTCAAGAACAAAAAATGACCAAGGTAACGAAAACTCCTTTTTTCTATAACTATACTATAATTTAATGATTAAAAAAAATAATGCTAAACCAAATTTATAAGGAATCTAGAGCGAAACCATGCAATTTACAATAATGCATTACAAAACTTTTTCTAATATTCTAGATTTAATAATGCAGTGAGAGCATATTTTATTATTAATCGATTTCCTGAAAATATATTCCAGATTAGTTAAACTAAAACTAAAGCCTTCTGATTATAAAACGTTAAATTGATTGGAAAATCGTTTTCTGACTAGGCAATATTTCGTAAGCATGATTTATACATTAAAAGATTTTAATAATGATAACGTAAAAGATTTATTACTATTAAATTTAAGTTAAGAGAACATTTAAAGGTTTCTATAAATTTATTATCATAATTTAAAATGTAAGATTAAATACTTAAAAATAACTTGAAACATTCATTTTTTAAAATTATTTTATGCTACAGTAACGAATTTTACCAAATCGATCAAATTTATTGAAGAATTCTTTTTATTTTGAATTCATGATAAGTCATCTGAATTGAAAAAAAATAGCTAATTCGCAACAAAAAATAATAAATAAAGACTTAAATTTAATTTAAATTTTTTAAATGTTGAAAAATTTCATATAACAAGATGACTTGAGGAATTTTATGTTATAAGAAATAATAAGACGAGTTTTATGCAATAAAAGATAATAACTTGAATGCAAATAAAATTCATTAAAATTGTATTACGAAAAATTATTGTACTACGTCAAATTATATTTAATCCTTTTATTAATTGAAATATTATGGCGATGATTGCATCAAACAACAGTTAAATTAGGATTCTATGTTATGCAACATAGATAATATGTATATATATATATATATATATTAAAAAAATATCTCTGGCGCTCGGTACTCTCGGTATCTCTGGTACCACAGGTTTCGGGTTCGAGACCCGGTGGTGTCATGGATGTGTGTAGCGGTTCGGAATCCATTTTAAACCGTAGATCGCGGTCTAATATCATCGTACAGAGTTGCGGGGGCATTGTTACTCCGCGTCCGTGGCTTATCTTCAAGTTACACGCGCCCCCTGGGTAATGCGAAGTGAGTAACGTCTGTGCAGCGCTTGCCTTAAGGCATCCAAGACGTCCATATCTGTTTGCCAGCTGCATTGGAAAAAATTACAAAAATATAAATAATAATGAAAATTGGGGTGGAAAATTCCTTAACTGGAAAAAGTTTAATCCATGTTTTTAAAATTAAGTAGACGAATAGGTACTTTTATTATTTTTTTACTTCAATTATGATTTCAAAAATAAATAAAAAAATGTTGGAAAATGCAATTATGTTTAATAAAATTGCATCAAATAAAATTTCTGTTTAACACAATTTTATGGAATTTTTAATAATATAATTTAAATGGCAACATTAATATTTGTAATATTGTAACAATTAATTATCTCGTATGATATAAGAGATCTATATATTTAGTGGTATTTTTTAAATTTCAAATACTGTAATACTTAGAAATTTAATTTAGTACTTTTCTATCTATTGCGTAGCCAAAAATTATGAAGAAATCTTTTTTTCATTTTTTGTAACCGTGTTTCCTCCTACACACTGCTACAGCCCCTATGTGTCGTTCAAGAGAAATGGCCAGTTGGACTCAAGTCTCTCATCCTGAGAGGAAGCATATTTACTGCTACCCTGCGTAAAGCCGAGTTTCGTGTTTTCGGCTTAGAAGTGGAATCCTTCCACAAATCTATAATTATCTGTTTTTAAGTATGTTAAATATTGTATGTCTCTAATTGTATGTGTGTTGTGTTTGTGCATGTATAAATAAAGCTGTGAGTTCTGCAACCTGTGCCTTAAATATCTCAAACCAACCCCACTCAGTTACGAGGTGGTTGTCCAAACTATACACTACATTTTTAATGAAATAAAAACCTTGTTTTCATTTCTTTAGAACGATTGAATTCAAAAATCGTCTTCAAAAGAATTTCAAATGAGAAATAACTCTACAGCTTGCTAAACACCATTGCTCACAAAGACAGGGTTCATTTTTAAATTGGGTTTTTCAGTTAGTATCCTCCCTGTGACAGAAACTGAACGAAGAAAAGCTGCTATGTAGCTGCTTTGTAAAAGCTGTTAAATCTGCTATGTAGCACCTCCCGCCGCCATGATTTAAATGTTGTTCTTACATTTAAAAGAAAGTAGTGAAAATATTGTAATTGTAATGTAGCCCTAAAACTTCTTTATATCTTTAATAAATATCGTTAAATATTTATTAAAATATTTATTTATTATTGTTAATAAAAATATTGTTATCAATTAAAAAGTTAAGGTAAATTATATCAAAAAAATGTTATTTACTATTGATACGAGCTGGATTGTCTTACGCAATGACGCTTTGTGTCCAAACTGATTCAAAATTCGTTTGAACAAAGTTTGATTCAAAATTCGACAAGCCATGTTAAACCAGAAGCTTCCATTCCGGCATCAGGAATGGCCATGGCATATAAATATGTAGGCTGCATAGCCCTTTCTTTGGTCACTAGACGAAACAAAGTTGGTGTGAGAAACCGGAAAGACTTTCTAATGTAGAGGCACACTATTCATGCAATATATAAAGTCTCCGATACCAAAAGTGACCATGATAAATTTGTTAAATCTATCATTTGGGAGGAATATTTATTGGTGACGAAGAGCAAACATCAAGAGGATTCCATTGATCATGGGTCCATTATAGAAAGAACTCATAAGGAATAGGCCCTGTAAATCTATACTACTATTACTACTACCATATCACACCACATCACTGTGTCTATAGCCGAGTTACCCTTTTACAGTTTTGGAAATGATGGGGGGTGAGAGAAATCTGATTGGGCTCTGTGACGTTCTACGGTCAGATGAGACCGGGACCTACGACTTAAAGTGGATTTTGAATCACTACAAATAACCATGGCACCGCCAAGACTCGAACCCGTAACCTGTGGTACCGAACGCCATAGTGCTAGGCATCACGTTAATATAAATCGATGGGCTGAAAGGTATTTTTATTGAAGTGAAAGGAAGATGGTGCAAACTTTCCTGATGCGGCTTGGTGGTCAATTGACTAGCGCTCTGGCCTTTAGTACCCCAGGTTTCAGGTTCAAATCTTATAGGTGGCATGGATGTTTGTTAGTGGTTCGAAATCCACTTTAAACTGTAGGTACTGGTCTCGTTAGCCCATAGTGTGCAAAAAAAATGACCTTAGAGCGACTAATCAAACTTTCCGGATACAATTTCTTGAAGTGTTCGTGCTATTTTGTACTGGCATAGTGTGGTTACAATGTAGCACAAGGTTTGCTATACATCTGAGGTTCTAATTGCGAATGACTAAGGCACCCAAAATAATTCACCCATATAATTTTCCCAAATAAATCCCTCATAATTCCTAAAATCAATTGCTTTCAGTTGTACTTAAAAACATAATTAATAAAATTATTTTTATGAATGCAATTTCTGTAATATAAGAAATATCCTACTTAATATACTTGGTTAGATTTCCAGGCTATTCTTTACTCCAAATGGTGCCATATTTCAAGCAGAACAGTAAATATTGCTCTGGTTAGCATTTGACTCGATTCGTGGAATGAATCGGCTATAAAAGCACAACTTATCGTATTTCAGAATCGCCAGCCGAAATGCCTAATGGAGTATAAAACAGCAATAACCCGACTTTTTGTTTGCAGTTGAGGAAATATAAAACTTCATGCAGTGGTCATTTTCAGAATGCTGTTGCCTAAATCGCCTATTGCAAATGCGAAAAGAAGCATTAGTCCTAGTCGGACCATATTTCTCAAAAGTACAGAAAACGGAGAAAGAGACAATATATGTTATGTAAATAAGCATGTTATATAAATCGGGATTCTAAACGTATTCCCTGTATTCACGTAATGTACAATAAATAATTGCACAATTGGTCAAAAAAATAAAAATAAAATAAATGGGACACCATTAATAGCTATTGTAATTCTAATTCTGTCTTTACATAAGTAGTATCGTTAGAAATAGTCGAAGGTAACTAACTTCATAACTAATGACGAACGTAGATTAGATAGATGTAACGGAGATTTGATAGATGTAACGTAGATTACATAGATTTTTGTTGTAAAAAGTAATATTTTATTTTAATTTAGGACAGAATAACCTTAAAAATTGGGGCCTGATGGCCGAGTGACTGCCTCTCGGTACCATAGGTTTCGGGTTCGAATCCTGGGTGTGACATGGGTGTTTGATTTGTAGTGGTACGGAATACACTTTAAGTCGTACGTCCCGGTTTAATATGGCCTTAGAACGTTGGGTGTAGGGCTGACAATCTTATCATATAAGAAGAAAACATATCCTCTCTCGAATTCTGCCAGTAAGCAGAAGGCCTACTTATACACTAGCGCTAAAAGTAGTGCTGTTATTTATAAAGTTACTGCTTATGTAATTAAAATATTATCTGACATTCAATTAAAAAAATGTTCGAATTTATTGTGATTTGAAATTAATATCAAAAGTATATAATAAAATAAATATGTTTATAGCAGTTCTAATTAATATAATATTTGTACACTTTACATTATTTATATACTGTAACTATAAATTATTTAGGAGTTTGATGGCCGTGTGACTAGCGCTCTGGTGCTCAGTGACCCAGGTTTCGGGCTCGAGCTCCGGCAGTGACAGGGATATAAGTAGTGGTTCGGAATCACCTTAAACAATAGGTCCCGATCTATTATGGCTGAGAACCCTATCCGATAAAAATAAAACATCTCCTGTCTCGAAATCTGCCAGTAGGACATGGCCTTGGTCCACCACGGGGATATTGCGCCATTGAAGAAAAAGAAGAAACGTCAAATGCTATCAGTTAACGCAGTAAGCTTTTGATTCAACTTTGATTGTAACATATCTGAAATCTTAATATCCCCGCTATGGATAAACACAATAAATCCGTAAGCTGGAAAGATTGTATACTTCAGAAGAAAAAATTAAACGAAATTAGCTCCTTGGAATTCAAAGGATATTTTTTTCAAACTTGGTTGAAAACAACTTGGTTTCCAAGGAAACTTGGTTTTCCAAAGACCAAAATTGGTTTACAAAATTGGTGTTTTAATTAAAGTAATCAATAAGCTTTGTAACCATGATAAAACAATGGATACTTGGCATCTATATTTACTGGAAATCTTTCAATGAAAAATTAAAATAACAAAATATTCTTTAATTTCTTCCTTCATGGAAAGAATGTTTTATCTTTTATTTTTCGAAAATTATTAATTTTTCTTGCAAACGATATCCACTTTTTTTATGTTTTCGTCGGTAACAGACTCTTTGGGGCGTCCTCAGTGCTCATTTCGCCTCGTTTAAATTTAGCAAACCACTTCTCTACGGTTGATTTTCCTGGTGCAAAGTCCGAATTATGTTTATCAAGCCAAGCCTTGGCTTCAATAGTATTTTATTTCGCCAAAAAGCAATGCTTTAATTAATATACGAATTTCCTTTTTATCCATTTTTTCAAACTAACAAAAGTTGCTTCACTAAAAATGCTATAACTCACACACTAATAGTGCAACAGCTGTCAAATTTATACACGTGTCTTTTGAAGGTTAGGGCTAACTAAAAATCATATGGATTTCATACTAGTAGCCTATCTATTTGTCAGCCTACGAACATGTCAGCCCAACTGTTATACAAATTGAATTCATTAAGCTGCCTTTTCTGTTGTGAATATTAATTCTAAATCATAATAAAGTCGAACATTTTTTTCCAGATACTATTTTAATTATATGAACAGTAATTAAATATGAAAGGATATTATATCTTTGAAAGCTAAAAGACTTTAGCTGAAACGTGTTTGAAAAATAAAATCGTCTTATTTTAAAATTTATTGAAATGTATTCATCAATTTGAAATGAAATCAATGGTATCCATTTTATATATTTCGCATGATAACATTGAAACTGGAAAACATTTTCTGTCATTAATTTTTTTCGTTTGTATGGTAGTATAACTTATTATAGCTATATTAGAATGGATTTGTTTAAGTTTTCAATTGAAATATTTATAAATTCGAATTTTGTAATTTTGAAATTTCTTTCTCCACAGATTATGCTAAAATTTTATTTTTTAATTATATTAAGGTAATCTAAATAACACCATTCCATGTCTTCTAGTAAGCATTAAAATAAAATATACGTTAAATGTGCAAAAGAAGAATTTTTAAAAATTAATAAGAAGTAATTCAATTCAATATATTTAAAATAAAATAAACCCATGAACATATGTTTTTGTTGTAAAAAGTAATATTTCATTTTAATTTATGACCCTGAAAGCTGGGGTCTGATGGTCGAGTGACTAGAGATCGGTGACACAGGTTTCAATCGGGTTCGAGTCCTGGCTGTGACATGGATGTTTGATTTGTAGTGGTTCAGAATCCACTTAAGATCATAGGTCTCGGTTTAATATGATTGTAGATTGTTGGGCATAGGGCAGACTGCCTTACACCGTAAAAGAAAACATCTCCTGTCTCGAAATCTGCCAGTAGGCAGATGGCCTTGGCCCACTACGGGGATATTGTGCCATTGAAGAAAAAGAAGAAACCTCGAATGCTATCAGTTAATACAGTAAGCCTTTGATTCATTTTTGAATATAACATATCTGAAAGCTTCGAATATTCCTGCTGGGGATAAACACGATAAATCCGTAAGCCGGAAAGATTATACATTTTAGAAAGAAACAAATATACGAAATTAGGTCCTTAGAATTCAAAGGGTATTTGTTTCAAATTCTGATGACATTACAGACCAGTATTGATTCACTTATTGAAGATTTAATTATAAAATGATCAATAAACTATTATGAACGCAAAAAGTTCCAATGGATACTCTGCATCTATTTTCACTAAAAATCTTTTCAATTAAAAAAAACCAAAATAATAAAAAAATCTTTCATTTCTTTCACCATAGAAAGAATGTTGAACCTTTTTTAGAAAATGATTTATTTTTCTTTCAAACGATATCCACTTACACAAATTGAATTCATTTGGCAGCCTTTTTTTGTGGTGTGTGTATTAAATCCAAATCATAATGAAGTCAAATATTTTTTAACGAATAACAGATAATATTTTAATTATATGAACAGTAATTAAATATGAAAAGGTATTATATATTTCAAAGCTAAAAGCTTTCAGGTGAAACGCTTTGAAAAATAAAATGGCCTTATTTTAAAATTCATTTATCAATTTGAAATGAAATCAATAGCATCCATTTTATATATTTTAGATAACTACTGGTAAACCTGTATAATGTATACATAATTTAAAAGTGATAAAATTATACAAGAATAAAGATGGATATATTATTAGATAGTCAAATAATTTTCTATAATGATTTATGAACAATTTAAAAAATTGAATTTCAAACTTTGTAAAACATTAACGTTCATTATAACTTTAATAAATTGTATTAAGCGTAATCTTTAATTTAGAACATCTGGATATTCATATTTATAGAAAATCAAAATAATACAATATTTATATACTTTACATTATTTATATACTGTAACTATAACATTATTTAGGCCGATGGTTGAGTGACTAGTACGCTGGTGATCACTGCTACAGGTTTCGGGCTCGAATCCCGGTGGTGCCAACGGGGATTGTAGGGGCTGGGAATCCACTTTAAACCGTAGTTCCCTGTCTAATATGACTGTAGGGCTGGCAACCTGACCCCTTAAAAAGAAAACAACTCCTGTCTCGAAGCCTGCCAGTAGGCAGATGGCCTTGACAATTGAGCTGTTGCGCCAATGGAAAAGAAGAGTCCTATGTCATCAGTTATCACAGTAAAGGCTTGAATCATTTTTGAACGCAACTTATCAAAAAACTTCCATTATTCCCGCTGGGATAAACACGATAAATCCGTAAACCGGAAAGATTGCACATTTTTGAAAAGAAAGTAGAACGAAATTAGATCTTTAGATTTCAAAGGGCATTTATTACATATTGTAATGATACCATAGACCAAAATTGGTTCAGTAAATTGGTGTTTAATTGTAAAGTTATCAATAAGCTTTGTAGCCATGATAAACGTAAAAAGTCCTAATGGATACACAAGTTAAGTAACATAAGTAAGCTTTTGAATCCTTTTTAAATGCAATGTGTCTGAAAACATCCAATATTCTGCTGGGGATAAAGACAATAAATCCGTAAGCCGGAAAGATTATACATTTTATAAAAAAAAATGTGTGAAATTAGCTCCTTAGAATTCAAAGAGTATGTGTTTCAAATTGTGATGACATTAGAGTCCAATATTAGTTCACTAATTGGAGTTTTAATAGTAAAATGATCAATAAGCTATTATGAACGCAAAAAGTTCTAATGGATACTCTGCATCTATTTTCACTGAAAATCTTTTTTGTAATTTTGAAATTTCTTTCTCCACAGATTATGCTAAAATTTTATTTTTTAATTATATTAAGGTAATCTAAATAACGCCATTCCATGTCTTCTAGTAAGCATTAAAATAAAATATACGTTAAATGTGCAAAAGAAGAATTTTTAAAAATTAATAAGAAGTAATTCAATTCAATATACTTAAAATAAAATAAACCCATGAACATATGTTTTTGTTGTAAATAGTAATATTTCATTTTAATTTATGATCCTGAAAGCTGGGGTCTGATGGTCGAGTGACTAGAGATCGGTGACACAGGTTTCAATCGGGTTCGAGTCCTGGCTGTGACATGGATGTTTGATTTGTAGTGGTTCGGAATCCACTTAAGATCATAGGTCTCGGTTTAATATGATTGTAGATTGTTGGGCATAGGGCAGACTGCCTTACACCGTAAAAGAAAACATCTCCTGTCTCGAAATCTGCCAGTAGGCAGATGGCCTTGGCCCACTACGGGGATATTGCGCCATTGAAGAAAAAGAAGAAACCTCGAATGCTATCAGTTAATACAGTAAGCCTTTGATTTATTTTTGAATATAACATATCTGAAAGCTTCGAATATTCCCGCTGGGGATAAACACGATAAATCCGTAAGCCGGAAAGATTATACATTTTAGAAAGAAACAGATATACGAAATTAGGTCCTTAGAACTCAAAGGGTATTTGTTTCAAATTATGATGACATTACAGACCAGTATTGATTCACTTATTGAAGATTTAATTATAAAATGATTAATAAACTATTATGAACGCAAAAAGTTCTAATGGATACTCTGCATCTATTTTCACTGAAAATCTTTTCAATTAAAAAAAACCAAAATAATAAAAAAATCTTTCATTTCTTTCACCATAGAAAGAATGTTTAACCTTTTTTAGAAAATGATTTATTTTTCTTTCAAACGATATCCACTTACACAAATTGAATTCATTTGGCAGCCTTTTTTTGTGGTGTGTGTATTAAATCCAAATCATAATGAAGTCAAATATTTTTTAACGAATAACAGATAATATTTTAATTATATGAACAGTAATTAAATATGAAAAGGTATTATATATTTCAAAGCTAAAAGCTTTCAGGTGAAACGCTTTGAAAAATAAAATAGCCTTATTTTAAAATTCATTTATCAATTTGAAATGAAATCAATAGCATCCATTTTATATATTTTACATAACTACAGATAAACCTGTATAATGTATACATAATTTAAAAGTGATAAAATTATACAAGAATAAAAATGGATATATTATTAGATAGTCAAATAATTTTCTATAATGATTTATGAACAATTTAAAAAATTGAATTTCAAACTTTGTAAAACATTAACGTTCATTATAACTTTAATAAATTGTATTAAGCGTAATCTTTAATTTAGAACATCTGGATATTCATATTTATAGAAAATCAAAATAATACAATATTTATATACTTTACATTATTTATATACTGTAACTATAACATTATTTAGGCCGATGGTTGAGTGACTAGTACGCTGGTGATCACTGCTACAGGTTTCGGGCTCGAATCCCGGTGGTGCCACCGGGGATTGTAGGGGCTGGGAATCCACTTTAAACCGTAGTTCCCTGTCTAATATGACTGTAGGGCTGGCAACCTGACCCCTTAAAAAGAAAACAACTCCTGTCTCGAAGCCTGCCAGTAGGGAGATGGCCTTGACAATGGAGCTGTTGCGCCAATGAAAAAGAAGAGTCCTATGTCATCAGTTAACACAGTAAAGGCTTGAATCATTTTTGAACGCAACTTATCAAAAAACTTCCATTATTCCCGCTGGGATAAACACGATAAATCCGTAAACCGGAAAGATTGCACATTTTTGAAAAGAAAGTAGAACGAAATTAGATCTTTAGATTTCAAAGGGCATTTATTACATATTGTAATGATACCATAGACCAAAATTGGTTCAGTAAATTGGTGTTTAATTGTAAAGTTATCAATAAGCTTTGTAGCCATGATAAACGTAAAAAGTCCTAATGGATACGCAAGTTAAGTAACATAAGTAAGCTTTTGAATCCTTTTTAAATACAATGTGTCTGAAAACTTCCAATATTCTGCTGGGGATAAAGACAATAAATCCGTAAGCCGGAAAGATTATACATTTTATAAAAAAAATGTGTGAAATTAGCTCCTTAGAATTCAAAGAGTATGTGTTTCAAATTGTGATGACATTAGAGTCCAATATTGGTTCACTAATTGGAGTGTTAATAGTAAAATGATCAATAAGGTATTATGAACGCAAAAAGTTCTAATGGATACTCTGCATCTATTTTCACTGAAAATCTTTTCAATAAAAAAAAAACAAAATAATAAAAAATTCTTTCATTTCTTTCATCATAGAAAGAATGTTGAACCTTTTTTAGAAAATGATTTAGTTTTCTTTCAAACGTTATCCACTTATACAAATTGAATTCATTTGGCAGCCTTTTTTTTGTGGTGAATATTAATTCTAAATTATAATAAAGTCAAATATTTTTTAACGAATGACAGATAATATTTTAATTACACGAACAGTAATTAAATATAAAAGGATATTATAGGTTTCAAAGAAGATATTCAAAGCTAAAAGCTTTAAATTAAAAGGTTTTTGAAAAATAAAACAGTCATATTTTAAAATTTTATTGAAATGTATTCATTAAATTTGAAATGAAATCAATGGTGTACATTATATATATTTTACATAACTGCAGGCAGTAATTGCGGTAGAATGTATAATTTAAAAGTGATAGAATTATATAAGAATAAAGATGGATTTATTTTTAGCTAGACAAATAATTTTCTTTAATTAATATTATTAATATCTATAGAAATAAATCTATAAAAAATCTATAAACACTTTTCTTTTTTTTAATGGCAGGAATATCTCTAAAAAATCTAAATAATACAATATTTATATACTTTACACTATTTATATACCATAACTATACATTATTTAGAGGCCTGATGGCCGAGTGACTAGCGCTCTGGTGATCAGTGCCCCTGGTTGCGGGCTCTAATCCCAGTGGCGCCATGAGTAATTGTAGTGACTGGGAATCCATTTTAAATCGTAGTTCCCGGTCTAATATGACTGTATCGTGGACAATCTTACCCGGTAAAAAGAAAACATCTCTTGTCTCGAAATCTGCCAGTAGGCTTTGGCCCACCATGGGGCTGTTGCGTCAATGAAGAAAAAAAAAGACACTTTAAATGCTATCAGTTAACACACATAGTAAGCTTTTGAAAGCTTCGAATATTCCTGTAGGGATAAACACGATAAATACGTAAGGCGGAAAGATTTTACAATTTAGAAAGAAAAATATATACAAATTAGCTCCTTAGAATTCAAAGGGTATTTGTTTCAAATTGTGATGTTTGTGTCGAATGACAGGTAATATTTTACTTATTTGGACAGTAATTAAATATGAAAGGACATTATGTCTTTCAAAGCTAAAAGCTTTCATCTGAAACGTTTTTGAAAAATAAAATAATCTTATTTTAAAATGTATTGAAATGTATTCATTAAATTGGAAATGAAATCATTGATATCTATTACATATATTTTGCATAACTGCAGGCAGTCATTACGGTAGAATGTATATATAATTTAAAAGTGATAGAATTATACAAAAATAAAAATGGATTTATTCTTAGCTAGACAAATAATTTCATTTAATGATTTATAAACAGTTTTAAAAATTGAATTTCAAACTTTTGTAAAGACTTAACGTACATTATAAAATTAATTAATTTAATTAATCGTAATTTTTTAGTAGAACTTCTGGAGATATTATGTTACGTTATTTAATGAAAATACTTTTCATTTTTAAATAATTACCACTACATTTTGTAATTAATAAATATATATTATTTTTGTTGATTTATCTAACTAATGCTTCAATTATTCTCTTATTGTCAAAGTCTTAAACAGAAATTATTCTATAATTTCTGAAATAAAAAATAAGTTGATAATTAAAGAACAAAATAATTAAAAGCATTAATGTAATATGTATTAGAAGCATTAAATTTTGGGACGGATTTCTTTTGAGTTTAAAATAAAATAATTTATATCCATTGAAATACAAATTATATATTTTGAACCTTTGTATTTTAATATTTTATAACATCAATAAAAAAAATTAAAATACCAATTATAGATTTTGAACATTTGTATTTTAATATTTTATAGCATCAATTAAAAAAATTTTTCATCCCACTTGGACAGCAACATCTAGAGCAGGGGGAGTACGCTGAATTGATTGTATTAAAAATCTTGTGTTCTGTAATGGAAAAATGGTTAGGTTTTAAGTAACTTTAATTAAGTTTGTTAATTAACTGCCTTGCACCATAAGTTAGCTCTTTTGAACTGTTTCCAACGATACCACTTATGAGAAAATCTAATGATAACATGAAATATACCTTTTAAATTTGATTATCAGAGGATCAAGGATCTGAACTGATGCAACTTAACATTAAAACCGGATTAACGATATAGAACATGCTGGAAATTCAACAAGGACATCAAATATGCAAACTAGAAAATCCATCCAGGACATTAATGCAGAATATGACAAGCCATAGATGTTCCTTTTTAGAATGTTCTTACCATAATGCCGCGTAATAAGTGGTTAACAATTGAGGCATTTTCTTTGAAAAGGCTATAGGGTATTAGTAATACCGAGGAATACCGAGTGGCTAGCGCTCTGGCGCTCGGTACCACAGCTTTCGGGTTCGAATCCCGGCGGTGCCATGAATGTTTGTAGTGGCTCGGAGTCCACTTTAAACCGTTGGTCCCGGTCAATTATGATCGTACAGCGTTGCGGGGGCATTGTTACTCCGCGTCCGTGACTTATCTTCAAGTGACACGCGCCCCCTGGGTAATGCAAAGTGAGTAACGTCTGTGCAGCGCCTGCCTTAAGGCATCCAAGACCAAGCTGTCTAAATGTTTGCCTGCTGCATTAGAACAACAATATCGTAATCAGGCAGCCTTTTGATCAAATCGTTGTTAATGTTTGGGAGATGGGAATAAAAATTTTGAGCGAAAGGGAACAGACATTAATTATTCTTTTGAAAGAATTTGGAAAATCCATGCAGATAACAAATAATTTATCCTTCTTGTTTTGAGAGTTTTGCAGATCATTGTACATGGAATGTATGACATCTTTAGAAAATAGTTGCGCAAATTCTTTTAAAATATATAATAATTGAAAAATTCCTTTATTATCATAATCGTTAGGAGGGTTTTGTGGAGAATTGATTTTTGGAGCAGATGGAAAATTTGTCATTATAAATTTACGACAAATGGAATTACTTTGAAAGTGGCATAAATCCACTTTTTGCTAACTAAAATTTAGTTAGATTATACTACATAATATCTCTATTGCATTTTAATATGTGTGGCAACACTGTTAATAACATTGAAATTTTAATTCGTTCACTGGAATTTTGTTGTTTGTTCTAAATCATGGCCAGAGAAGGACTCCATAATTAAAGTTGAAAACGATTTTAGTAACAAGTGTTCTGTTTGTTCACCCTATATAATGATATATAAAATTTCATTGGATTAAAATGAGGAGTATAAAACACTAGATTTATCACCCAGACGAGAAAGACCACGAAAATTTGAAAATATAATACTAGCATCATTATATTATCATGCCAGGCCCATTACACCCGAAATATTGCACAATATTACCTCATAATCTTCCAATATGCCCAGACTATTTTTCCAAAATATCTCATAATGATAAAAATTAAAAATGGCACATATTAATATAAAGTTGAAATTAAAGTAAATAGCATTATCTGATGAAATATTGAAATAAAGACTTTTCTATTTTGTTTGTTTGACATATTTGTTAAAAATGTGACATATTATTAAAAATTTCATTTGACTTATTATTAAAATTTTTTTTTTAATTTAATGATTCAATTGACATTCCATATTTAATATTTCATAAATGAAGGATTTTCAAGTTATGTTGATTTTGAAAGTGGCGTAAGTCTATTTGAGGTATTCAAAATATGAATTCGTTTAAATGATACTTTAAAAACGATCACATTATAAACTTAATTAAATTTAATATCTCAAAAACATAAAATGAGCGTATTAGCATATACCAATATTTTTCAACCCCTTCAAATACAAATCCTTAAATATTTCATTTTTTTTTTTTATGGACTTACACCACTTTTAACAAAAATGGTTGAATTATTAATTACGTTTTGGTAACTCAAAATTAAAACTTGTTATTTTTTAACTTGTACTCCTTTTTGAATTAGATTAACCTATTGAAAGTATTTTTATTTTTAAGTTCTCTTTCAAACTACGTTCAGTTTGTAATTCTTCAAAATCCTCTTTTTACTTTATTATTTTAATTATTGAATTATAATTATTAAGTACTTTATTGAAAAAAAAACTTCTCCTCTCCATATATTATTATCTCTATTTTAATTGTTTTATTTTTAATGCAATGGGCTTAAAGCTAAAGTAACTTCCCTCTCACATGCAAAGAAGGAGTTAGCGGTTATCCATACCCAGGAGCTCCGTCAACCTACAAATAGTCGTCGTCGTCAAAATTAAAATTACCTTAATTTTTTTCAATTCACACAAGCTTTTGTTTTTGATATTTGGCAAGTTGTTTATAAATCCTTTTTCCGTTTCTGACGGTAACTGTGACATGTTTTTAAAATTTAAAAACTATTTATATTAGACTAACTATTATGTTATTTATTTAATGAAAATTTTAAAAAAATCTTAAAATTGATATTTAGAAAAATAAAATTTATATTCTTTTTAAATTTATAGATATTTTTAAAATTAAAATTCTAAACTATTTTTATTTAAGCATTTAAACAATTATCATTTTTTTTTTTTTTTATAAAAGGGTAAAACATTATATTGGGGATAAATCATAGGGCAAAAAACCCCATAAAATGTAAAACTTTTATACTGAAACTATTATTGAGTATCTCCAATATGATAACTTTCTAATTACTTATTATTTTGTGAAATTTCAATTAAAAGTTAAGCATTTAGCATTTTTCTTTATAAAGGGTAAAAAAAATATATTGAGGGTAAAACATTTATAGAGGGTAAAAATCATTAAGGGTAAAACATTTATATTGAAACTATTATTAAGAATTTCCAATGTGATAAATTTTTAATTAAGTATTATTTTGATGAAATTCCAATTAAAAGTGGATTAAATTTAAAGTTAACTATTAGAAACAGACATTTGGTCGATCGAATTTTCTATTTTAGAGAATTTTAAACAATGGAACAAAATAAAGCGAGGAAAAAATTAACAAACTATATATGAAAAATAACTATTAGCAAAGTTAAAAATAGTAATAAGAATAATTAGGAAAAATATAAGAAAAATGATATGTACGAAGTTATATTGTTGTATTTTTAAATTTCTTAACTTAAATGAAATTTTCTCAAATAATATTCAAACTTTTATGCATATTTCCTACAAATTAATGTATTCATATATTTACAATTGTCTTATGCCATTGGCTAATCTTTTTATGTACTATATATTGTAGTGTATTGAACTTCAGAAAATACCAATGGAGTTATCTGATTTTTAATTTTCAAATATGTCAAATTTAAAAAAACAAGTTTTAAATTATTTCTGGTAGAAATTTAAAAAAAAAAAAAAAAAAACTCCTAAGAATAATTTCCCAAAAGTATATGATGAAATATTTAATGAGTAAAAAATTCAATATCCAATATATCCCTTGGAAAAATATATAAAAAATAATTTGTCGATATAGAACAAACAAAATCTGATTAAAGTTTAAAAAAAACAAAAAAAAAAAAACACGAATATTTTGGAATAAGTTTAGAAAAAAAAGCTATATCTTATACTATACTTAGAATATACTTAAGATAAAATATATAGATAAAGTTTAAGAAATAAAATTATATTAAATATGATTTTCTAAATAAGTTTCATATTTTTTTATGATAAATTGTTTTTTTCCCCTGGAAGGATGATAGAATATGATGGGTTTTTTAGAATTAAAATCAAGAAAATTATTTTCTTTCTTATAACAAATAAAATTTGCATGCGAAGCTAATAGTGATATAGGTAAAAAAAATAAGGACTAAAATTAATTAAGCAAAAATTCACTAAAATATGTACAAATAAGAAAAACCAACATGAACAAAGTAAAAACAACAAAAAATTACATAAAAAAAAGCCTCTAAAATAAAATTTTATTCTGCTTTTAATTAAAATATCCTTTACTTTCTTTAATTTCATACGTAAAAAATGTTGTATTTAAAGACAGATATTTTTTTCTAACAGTGATCTGTTAGAAAAAAAATATTTTTTTCTAAAAACGAATTTTTTAATTTTTTTTTTACAAATTTAATTTGCTGTTTCTAAGCATTCCACCTATGCAGCAAAATAAAAAAAAATCAGAAACAAACAAGCAAAAAAAAAAAAACAGACAAGGTTAAAAAAAATGTATATTTTTACTTGAATTGATACTAAAATTAAATGTCATTTTATTCATAATTAAGCATGCTAATTGCAAAAACTTTTACCTGCGCTTCGCGGAAGTTTGTGATTATAATGAAGGCATGATATAAGGCAATGGGCACGTACTCCTATGTTAAGCATTGTTAATTGAAGTTTAGTTAAGTATTATGAAAGCTGAAGTCGTCATTTTGAAAATAAGAATGTTTGTGAATATATGAATAAATAAAATAAAATAAAATTTGAGAGAGAGCATGAAACAAAAAACGTTGATTTTGAAATCATGTTTATAAAAGGCAATAGAAAATACAAATTAATCAATATTCATGATTGAATTTATTGAAGGAATTTTAACAGTTAAATATTTACTTGATCAGGAAAAATGTTCACACGGTTATCTAATTGTTTATTTGAAGGTCATATCCTGCTCTAAATATTTTTTTTTTGTTCTAATGCAGCTGGCAAACACTTAGACAGCTTGGTCTTGGGTGCCTTAAGGCAAGCGCTGCACAGACATTACTCACTATACATTACCCAGGGGGTGCGTGCAACCTGAAGATAAGCCACGGACGCGGAGTAACAATGCCCCCGCAACGCTCTATGATCCTATTACGACCGGAACCTACGGTTTAAAGTGGATTCCGAACCACTACAAAAATCCATGGTACCGCCGGGACTCGAATCCAAAACCTGTAGTAGCGAGCGCCAAAGCGCTAGACACTCGGCCATTCAGGCCCCTGCTCTAAATATGAGATACATATTTTTTCTTCTTCCATGTATCCCATAAAGCAGGGGTGGCCAACCCGCAGCCCACCTTGAATGTTTTCCGGTCCGCTAAGATTTATCGCACTTTTACAAAATATATTCATTTTATAATGGTCAAAGTAGTGAAAACCAATGTTTTTAAAAAAATGCATTATTTGAGCATCCATATATTCAAATATTAACTGTCGAAATTATAAGAAAAATTTGACATTGATTTCAAAATAATGTTCTTACAAATATATGACAAATTATAATTAAAATATATAATGCGAACTCATGATACGCGCTCATCTTGGAACTAATATAACATGTTCTATATTTTACCTGTAAGGACCTGAACATTCGTGTGGCTAGCGCTCTGGCGCTGTGTACCACAGGTATCGGGTTCGAATCCCGGCGATGTCATTGATGTTTGTAGTGGTTCGGAATCCACTTTAAACTGTAGGTCCTGATAAGATCATAGAGCGTTGCGGGGGCATTGTAACTCCGCGTCAGTAGCTTATCTTCAACTTACATCCAAGCATCCAAGACCAAGCTGTCTAAGTGTTTGCCAGCTGCATTAGAAAGAAAAAAAAAAGTTTCACTTGTAAGTAACCCCAATGATGCCGTGACCGTCCCTAGATACGCGCAGATCAGCACATAGTATCGTTATTATGACACAGTCCAGTCACATTAATGTGACCACCTGTCCAAAGCTAGAATAACCTCCTTCGTCAGAGCGGACGGCTGAGAGGCGTGCAGGAAGAGAGGTTTCTGAAGGTGTTCACTGGGCTGTTGAGCCATGCCGACTCCAGTGACTGGATTACACAGTTAATGATCCATGGCGCGAACACCTACAGATTCTCGATTGGGTTGAAATCTGGTGAGTTTGCTGGACATGGGAGTATGGTAAACACATCAGATAGTTTACTCATAGATTTAAGTTGCATGTATCTATCAATAGATGGCGCCAGATGTAAGAGGAAAATTTCAACTGAGTGAAATTTTCATGTCATAATTTCAATTGAAATGAAAACCTTTCTTTTTTTCAATTCCTACTATTATTTCACACTCTCCCTATATATATTTATATATCTTGTTTAAATATTAATTCATTAATTAAATTTAATTAATAAAAAAGTAGAAATTGATAAAAAAAATTGTATATTACTTGTTCATTCTGGGTTCTAGTCTGAGTCAAGAAGGGAACAAAATGGAAAATAAAACATGTGAATAAATTAGTGAGAGAGACAGAGAATTTTTTCTAACTTAAAAAAATGAATGAAATTTATTTATGAAAGGACTTTCTGCAATAGACTGAAAAAAAAGTAGGAATTGATTTAATTTTTTTTTTTTACTTGTTTTTAATTAATTGGAATTTATTACCACCATTGGGGAAGCTCATTACAGAATCGTTTCTTCAAAGTCACCGACAGGAAGTCACAGAGGTCCTTCCCAAGGTATCGAGTGACCGGTGTGATTGTCCGGAGCAGTTTGAAAGGAAGGCGGCCCAGACAAAGGCCCGGAGGCGATGAAGGTATCATAAAAATTACCCTCCTTTGTCCCGCCTCCAGCTTGATGGAGACATTCAATTTACTGGAGGAGGCATTATTGTGTCGCTCATCTCTTCCCCCCCCCGAGAAATAAACACCCCCATCTTCCCCAGGGGAGGAAGGGATAAAAGAATACAACTTGCTGACGTGTTTACTTGCTTCCCTCGATATCGATTGGCGATAACGGACTTCTGGAATAATCTATCGTCCTTAGAAAAGGTGATACAAATCGGGTTAATCGCGGGAGGATTTGTCGTGACAAGAAGTCTCCCCGGATATCCTTATTAAAACCTCAATAATAAATCGATTAAATACGTGCATGAGATGAATTACTGTCATTTATGGTAGGTTTCGTAGCTGCTTTGAATATAAATATTTTTTTATCTTTGCGTTAATATGATTAATCATCATCTTATTTAGGTCTAGAACCTAGGACAGTCCTGACTGATGGAATCAATATTCACAATTCACCTCAAAAGGAAATTCTATATTTCTTAATTTGCTGGGTTTTAATATACATGAAAATGAGTACTGCATTATTTAATATGTATTAAGAAGAATATTAAATTATAATATAAACTGATGGTAAAATTCGTCTATAGGTTCACACGATAGGTTATGCATGAAAACTTTCCACTATTCTTAATTTATTGGGTTTTATTATATATGTCCCTGGGTTGTGCGGTGCAACCCTTGTTTATGGCATAAAGATTAAATGTATCTGTAGGGCCAGCTACATTAGAACAACAGCAAAATAAATTGATGGTAAAATTCGCCTAAACGTTCCAACAAAATTGTTGAGTTGTGTTATGCATGAAAACTTTGCTCTATTCTTAATTTGTTGGGATTTATTATCTATGAAATGAGTACTGCATTATTTAATGCCTATTGGGAAAAGATGAAATTGAAGAAAATTGATGGTAAAATTTGGCTATAGGTTTCAACAAATTGTTGAGTTGTGTTACATATCAAACATTTGCTCAATTCTTAATTTGTTGGGATTTATTATATATGAAGATGAGTACTGCATTATTTAATGTCTATTGAGAAAAGATGAAAATGAAGAAAATTGATATTAAAATTCGGCTATAGGTTTCAACAAATTGTTGAGTTGTGTTATGCATGAAAACTTTGCTCTGTTCTTAATTTGTTGGGATTTATTATCCATGAAATGAGTACTGCATTATTTAATGTTTATTGAGAAAAGATGAAAATGAAGAGAATTGATATTAAAATTCGGCTATAGGTTTCAACAAATTGTTGAGTTGTGTTATGCATGAAAACTTTGCTCTGTTCTTAATTTGTTGGGATTTATTATCTATGAAATGAGTACTGCATTATTTAATGCCTATTGGGAAAAGATGAAATTGAAGAAAATTGATGGTAAAATTCGGCTATAGGTTTCAACAAATTGTTGAGTTGTGTTACATATGAAACATTTGCTCAATTCTTAATTTGTTGGGTTTTATTATATATGAAGATGAGTACTGTATTATTTAATGTTTATTGAGAAAAGATGAAAATGAAGAAAATTGATGGTAAAATTCGGCTAGATGTTCCAACAAATTGTAAATTTAAAGAAAAAAACATTCTTTGAAAACAACATTAACTTAAATTTCAAATCGGACCTTTATGCTAAGAAGCAGGACATCAATCACATGAAACGATCGCACACAATGGAACAGCTATCACTACGAATGTACTTCGTGGGTGAGCTTTCAAGTTTTTGAAAACGCTTTATCAATATTTCAAGTTAAAGGCGCCGGGAAATGTTACGATAAACTTAAATTCTGTTGGGCATCTGTGGTATAAAAGTTTCATTTCTTTTGGAACACTAAAGGTTTAGATGCAACATAAATCAAATTATAGTCTGAAAATAGGGAAATGCTTCAATGGAAAACAATACGAAGAAAAAAAAAATGCATTGTATTCAAATTGTAAACAAAAAAAAAAAAAAAACATAAGAAAAGCTAAGCCTATTTTTTTTCCGCCTGATATGTGGGAAATAACATATGTTTCTAAATTTTAAATATGCTCCTGTCTTGCATGTATAAAAGGAGGCTTAAATCATCTAGAGTTTGTGTAATTTTTATAAACTTCGTTTTTTTGCAACGTGCAATTTTATACCGTTCTGGTTTCAGAAAAAACTATCTGTGCCTTTAATATTTTGTTATAAGATAGTTAAAACTATGACTATACGAATTGGAATACGAAATATTAAATTTTTTTTTTTTTTTTTTTTTACTGTTTTATGTGCAATTTTAAAACGTAATTTGCTTTATAGATTATAATAAGATAAAAAAAATGTTAGAAGCTCAAGTTTATTGTACAAGAATTCATTTTTAATTTTCCATTTATAATCAGCTTCACTTAGATCATAAATTTATTCTGCATTCTTTATGAAAAGTTTATATTCATTGTTGATTTATTAATGTTTTCAGAAATAAAGTTTTATTATTTTTATTCATTCTGTTTATTTTTCTGCTATTGTTTGATGACTATGTAACGACTTTTTAATAAAACTATTTTTATTTCAACTTATCCAATTAAATATCGTATTCGAAGAGAATAATATTCCAAATTATGTTTCATAAAATTTATTTTCACTCCTTTTATGATTATTTTTTGTTTTGAAATGTAAGGAAAATAATAATATTATTATGTAAATTCACTTGATATCTAGTAACATTTCGGTTGTTAGCACAACGCTTTTTGTCCATTACTCAACATGATAACAACAACTAAAACATTTCATCGTTCGTGACTATTGAATGTAAGATATTGATGGTGTATGTCATCTATGTTTACATGTAAGAATAATAGTAAACACAATAATCATAACCCATTATGTTTTAATTTTTCCCTCCAAAATAAGGCGATAGTGGGTCTAAAGCTAACGCGGAAATATATAATTTTATAAGTGGAATATATATTTTTATATATAGTGACTAGGAGTCCAAGTTAAACTGTAGGTCCCAGTCTAATTAGTCTAAAGTGTGCACAAAGTGACCATAGAGTGACAAGCAAAACCAAACCTACTATTTTACTTTTGTTTTTTCTGTCTGTATTTGTATGTCTTGTTTGGCTTTTATATGACAGCAATAGAAAAATCTTGGGACGATGACAAGCCATTCACAATTTAAACAAAAAATACTCCTTGGAGCATTTATGGTTTTAAATGATGAGATCCAAAATACTGAAATTGGGTCCATAGTTTATAAAAACTTAAATGTAACTTTCTCTGTGGTAAAGTAAAATAAAAAGAAATAGGGGATAATTTATTGTACTTCCAATTGCTTCTCACCAATTGGCAACTTTTCTGACCTTTAGTACCATAGGCTTCAGGTACGAATACAGGATGTGGCATGAATGTTTGTGAGTGGTTCGGAATCCACATTAAACTGTAGGTCCCGGTTCTAATTAGCCTAAAGTGTTAAAAACATTATTATTCTTCGACAAATCAAATCTACTGTTTTTCATTTGTATTTTGTATTTGTATCTGAATGTCTTGTTTGACATTTATGTGATAGAAATAGAAAAATCTGGGGACAACTATAATTAAGCTTCTGACATTCAAAATTTAAACAAAAACTACTCGTTGAAGTATTTGTATTTTTAAATAGGGGACTCAAATCTGATAGCGCATATTTAGTGTCATGGATAATGAGACCTCATGAAATTAGTGACTGTCTGTGTGAACTACAGATGGAATATAGATTACTCGATGAGTTGTTCTACCGTGAATTTTGAAATCATTTTTCATGAAAAATACACTACATACAAAAAATAAACATTTCTCTTCTTTTGGAATTTTATTTCCCGTGGCACAAACTAAACTTGTAACATTTGGCTACGTGCGATGGCAACATGTAAAGAAACTTTGTTGAGGAAGCAATGACTCCCGCCGGAAACTTCAATATCGGTTTCTTTTGCATATTTCATTCTGGAAATCAATACAGGTGTGAATAAATGATGGGCATTGTTTCGAGTTTCCGAAACAAAGTGCAGTGCGGGGAACTCCCGACCAGAGATCTTGTCTTTTTACGAGCTTCATTTCTGCGGGCATCCGTGTCTATTTTGCATGCCCAAATCGCATTACGAAAGTCGGATTCTGATGCTCACAAAATCTTACTGCTTTAATGTCGATTCCAGGTATACAGCAGCAGGTTTGAACGGAATGACTTTTCTTTGTAATCTAATGTGGGAAAAGAAAACTCGTTCTGAAATTCTGCACGCAGATAAATTATGTATACCTGACATACCTTTGCAGTTTTGACGTTTTGCACAAGTAATGTGAAGAATTACGGTGCACAATTTTGTGTAAATCGTTTTTTGTTCTTTTCCTTTTTGAAATATAAATGAGATATTTTAACTCCAATTTGTTTCAAAATTGAAAATATTAAAAAAAATGTCCAAATTAGCCTGGGAAAAAACCTTAATCAAACTGATTGAAAATTCAATAAATGGTAGGTTTGTATAAACTCACATTGTCTCTGAAATATAATTGAAATATTGTTTTTGCTTATATGGTGTAGCATTTTTTTCTCACTGGGTGAATTTCGGCATTTAATTCTCAGTAGAGAGAGGAATGTATATTCTTTGATAAGTACTTAATAACAACTGATCACTCAATTTGACGGCAGACAAGCAGTATTGTGGATAATTATATTACATGCTTTAAGTGTTTTGTACTAATGAGGACAGCCTGTCACGCAAATCCGATATTCGGTATTCGGATAATGAGATCTCATGAAATGTGTGTGCGACCTTCACAAATAGAAACTATTACAAATGGAATAAGGAGTACACCGTGAGCTGTTGCATCTTGATAGGTGGGGTGAGAAAAAGTCTACTCCAATGAGAAGTGAAGGAAGCTGATTCCCCCCTTCTTGAAGGATTTTCTTTAAGATATGTTTTTAGAGAAGGTTAGAAGAGTGTTTAGCTTACGAGTCGACAATAAGTGATATTTTTGTTTTTTTCTATGATGTGACTGAATAGGCCGGAGTTTTACACCTGTCTACAAAGTGAATCCTTTGTGGTTTCGTGTAGCAGGTCGTGCGAAAATTAAGGTCTTCCGCAGACCACGTATTGAAATTCGTCGTAGACTCGAAACTCAGAAAATGCCCCAGATGTTTGGTTTGCCGCTCTTTGGTTATTTTGTGCTAATTAGACCGAAACCTACAGTTTAAAGTGCATTCCGAACCACTAACAAACATCCCTGCCATTACCAGGATTCGAACCTGAAGCACCAAAGGTCAGAGTATTAGCCAATTGGCCATCAGGGCATGATAATAATGATGAAGTAAGTAAGTTGTAGAGGGATAAATAGTAGATAAAATTACTAAAATAAAAATTCAAAATTTTAAATACCATATATAAAACATAATAAATTTTTTTTGTGATCAATTCCAACAAAATTTAATAAATCGCAACAAGCAGCATTACAAGCAGCATAAGTATTTTATATGTTATACCTCTAATAAAAAAATTTTAATTTTTTTTTATTTGCCTTATATACGAAGGCATATATCTCTTGTAGAATATAATATCGAACACAGAAAAGACACCGAGTCAATGGCGGTATTTACTTACAACAACCATATTTAAATAAAATAACATATTCTCTTAAATATATTTTATCACCAACAAGCAGCCATTAAAAATTTCTGCAGTATAATAATGAATGTTATCTTAATAAATTTGCATTTTCAATACATTAAATAAATATAGATATAAATGCCTATAGGATTAAGAACACATAAATTTAATTTAAATGCAAATTTATTTTTATGGTACATATGAAGATTATTATTAAACAAATGCAGTAAAATGTAAATAATTTTACAAGGTAAAAATAAAATATTTTCCCCCAAAATTAATAAAACAAATTTAAATGCTAAACAAACAATAGTAATTTTAAAAAAATTCAGAATGTAGGACAATTTTAATTTATTATATTATGTATTGTAGCTTACTTTATTTAAAACTCTTTGCCTCATAATTTGTATGCTTTGGCTTTACATTTAAATAAATTGATTTTTATTTCTGTTCTCGCATAAACATAAATATCAGAAGATTTTTTTTTTCTTGGGATTTGTTTTGTTTATTGCTTTTACAACAATGCACAATGAAAAAAAAATAAAATAAAGAGGTACATTTTTCGCTAAGTGCAAAAAAAAATTTTTTTTGGAACCCAACTTAAAAAAATTTTGTCCCCAGACACTTTTTTTTTTTCTTGTTTCCCTCTGTTTTCGAAAATTTCCTTTTTCTTTTTAATGTTTTTGAAAATCCATAAGATGCTAGATAAATATTTGGAGATTGTTCGTGTGGGCGTCGTTAAAGTGTTTATTTAGCTATTTAAGTTGCGCTCCTTTACTTGAAAAAGTAAATTTATTTAGAAGAGTTAATTTTTATTGTCTCATAAAATGTGGAGAAGTGGTGATTTATTTTAATTAAATAACTTTGTGATATTTTAAATTAAATGATACTAAATTTTAAATGTTCAATGGAGGAATATTTTTTATTGAATTCTATAATAGAAAAATATGCGACCTTCCTGTATAAAGTTCAACATAAAAAAATTATTTAACCAATGGTTTAGACTTATTTCCCACGGCCTATTTATTCATTCATTAACATTATTTTATTATAACATTCAGTTTATTATATCCTGAAAAATAAGGTTACAAAACAAAGTTTAATTGAAAATACTGCAAGGAAACAAATTTAGTAAATATTTTAGCTTCTATTGCGCATTTTGCTAGAATTTCGTGAAGATTGGTTTGTCTTACTACGACCATCTTGTGCACAAAAGGAGTAATTAATCAGGGATCTAGAGGTTATCGTGGAATCTGAATCACTCACAAACATCCATGCCAATGTCAGAATACGAACCTGTGGTACTAAATGCCAGAGCGCTAGTCAATTGCCCACCAAGAAGCCAGGATTTTGTAGAAAGACAGCAGCAATTTTTTGCGTTACTTATAAAAGTAATTAAATATTTTATTCCCGAAGTGTTTCTGTTCAAGGTCTCCAGGTGGTTATGATTCTTAGGAAACCATGCATATCTAAAAAAGTGTTTTTAAAAAAATTTAAATTTTTCTTACTTTTTGGGCACAGTACTACTCAGAAAACATATTTGTCCTATATATTTTCAAATCCAAACTTTTTATTATTTCATTTTGCAGAATGTAAAAATATAAATACAAATATTTCGAAAGTTATGTAAATATATTTTAATTCACGCTTTAATGTTTTGTTTTGCACAGGGATTTTACGAGAAAGATTTATCTCCCTTAACGGATTTTTTCATATGATATAATTATGTTAAATCTTAATCGAATAAGTTTGTTAAAATATCGAAATTTAACAAAGTTACAATTCGTTTTCCTTTTTCAGGTCACGTTGTTGCCTTTCCCAGAATTCCTTGTAATGAAGTTTCTTTCTCCAATTCAATTCAAACTAATTAAATAATAAAAAATGTATCTCATTAGACCTCGGATACGAGAACATTTATTTTTGTTTCTGCAGTGTTTTTGCATCTCTTACAGACATCAACATCAGAGTTTTGGGCGAAAAAATGATGCTGAACTGTTTCATTCTGTCGCGAGAAATCTGTTAATTAAAATGTAAACTGCCTGAGTCCACGACGAAATAAAATACCACTGGAAATTCCCTTCTAATTTGGATGCATCCAGTGGAATTGCATTGATGGCGCTTTGCTGTTTTTATACACAAGCTGGAGAAATCTTTATGAAGTTTCTTATCAAACTTCTTTTGCGAATGAATCTTTGCTAACTAGTCTGTTTTCTCACAGCTGCTGGAAGAGATGCATTCTTTCTGTCGGTACCCGCCATTTTTTCTTGGTTTCATTTCACTTCGTATTTATTAGTGAAGAAAGCCGAATGAAGAAATACTGCAGCCGAGAAAAGAAATCCTTCTTTTTTTTTTACCTTTCACTTATTTCGTCATCTTTTCTATTATGCAGAAGAAGAAGTTCTTTCGAATTTTCATTTTACATGATAGAGTTCGAATAAAAATTTGAAATACTGCCTATTATCTCTCTTTCAATAGAATGAAAGGCAATTTACGTTTCTTTTTTAAATAAGAAAAAGGAAGGATTTGGAACTTTTTTTCGATTACGTTAACTCGATAAAATTCAAGCTTCAGAAATAGCAATACCTTTTTTTCTTTTGATCAATTTCTGAAATCAATCAAATGTTGCCATCCAGGTAGAAATGAATTCCCGATTCGAAAAAAAGGAAATGATTATTTTCAGGGAGGGGTTGTTTTAATTGGACAGATTTAAATTAATTGAATATTTTACTACTGAAGCAGCATCTTGCTTAGATTATTAAAAGTTATTTTTTTTTAAATGTATTAAACATTTTCTGAAGGGCAGCGAGTTAATTCTTAATGATATCAAATTTAGATTAATTAATGTTTAATGATAAAGCGGTTTCATTTTTAACGAAAATTTTATACACATAAGAATTCCATTATCACGGATGGTTTCATTCACACAAGAAAACTATGATTAAAAATTTTCCGAAGAGTCTAGTCAACAAATTGCTTATTTATGGAACCATTCTGTTAGCACATTTATATCAAAACAACAAATGAATTCCCATAATGCCCAGTAAACTATCCCATTAAGACAAACTTTTAAAAATTGCAAACCAGATGGCAAATGAGAAATAATACAGATGAATTTGATTGTATGAACTTAATCATACAATCAAAGTTCTATCGCTAATTGACTTTATCAAAAATATTTCAACTATTTTTTTTTATAATAAATCTAAAAAAGAAAATGTCCAAAATATCCAAAATATTTGTAATTTTGCTGTATTCTTCCAAGGAAGCCTACAATCCAATTCTGACTGGCAAGCCTTTTAGAGCCAATAATTACACTTTTCCTTTTAAACTTATTCATTACACTTTTAGTGTTTTTTTGTTTTTACTTCTTAATTCCAGCTCTAATCATTTAATTATTCTAGTATCTTCAATAGTATTTTTAAATAATTATACATTCAATTTTATACCATTGAAATAGCTAGATCAATAACATTTTCTTTGATTTTACTATTCGCAGTTAATTCCTGTTTTGTGTTCATTATACACTGAAGTGACAAAAGTCTGGGATACCTCTTAATATCGTGTCGGCCCTCCTTTCACCCGGCGAAGTGCAGCAGCTCGACGTGGCATGGACTCAACAAGTTGTTGGAAGTCTTCTGCGGGAATATTGAGTCATGCTGTCTCGATAGACGTCCATAATTGTGAAAGCGTTGATGGTGCAGGATTTTGGGCACGAACAGACCTCTCGATGATGTCCCATAAATGCTCGATGGGATTCATGTCGGGCGATCTAGGTGGCCAGATCATTCGTTGGAATTGTCCAGAATGTTCTTCAAACCAATCGCGAACAGTTGTGGCCCGGTGACATGGCGCATTGTCATCCATAAAAATCCCATCGTTGTTTGGGTACATGAAGTCCATGAATGGCTGCAAGTGATCTCCAAGTAGCTGAACATAAGTATTTCCAGTCAATGTTTGGTCCAGTCGCACCAGAGGACAAAGTCCATGCCATGAAAAAACAGCCCACACCATTACGGAGCCACCACCAGCTTGAACAGTGCCTTGCTGACAGTTTGGGTCCATGGCTTCGTGGGGTCTGCGCCACACTCGAACCCTACCATCAGCTCTTACCAACTGAAATCGTGACTCATCGGACCAGGCCACGGTTTTCCATTCATCTAGTTACCAACCGATATGCTCAAGTGCCCAAGAGAGTCGCTGCAAGCGATGTCATTCTGTCAGTAAAGGCACTCGAGTCGGTCTTCCGCTGGAATAGCCCAAGAAAGCCAAATTTCTCCGCACAGTTCTAACAGACAAGTCCCTTGTACGTCCCACATTGATTTCTGCGGTTATTTGACGCAGTGTTGCTTGTCTGTTAGAATTTACGACTCTTTGCAGACGTCGCCGGTCTCGGTCGTTAAGTGCAGGCGGTCGACCACTGCGCTGTCCATGGTCGGATGTTATGCCTGAAATTTCATACTCTCGGTACACTCTTGACACAGTGGATCTGGGAATGTTGAATTCCCTAACGATTTCCGAAATGGCATGACCCATGCGTCTAGCTCCAACTAACATTCCGCGTTCAAAGTCTGAAAATTCCCGTCGTGCGGTCATCATCACGTCAAAACCTCTTCACATGAATAACTTGAACAGAAATGAAAGCTCTGCGAAAGCACTGCGCATTTATACGTGTTCTACGCGATGCTACTGCCATCTGAAAATTTGCATATTGCTATCCCATGACTTTTGTCACTTCAGTGTAAATACTATCAAAGGTACATTAAAGGTACATTATGTACAATTTCTATTTGGAGCATTGATTAATAGAGGACTTATGTTTCTAAATATTTTTATTGAAGTGCTTGACACTATTTAAGAATAATCATTTTTCTTTCGAATTTTAATTTAGTACTGCAACATTAATAATGCGGTGAAAATATTAATTAGAAAGCGTTATATCATTCATTAATCAAAAGTTTCATTTACACTAGAAAAGTCAAATTTTGAATCCCTATATCATCAAAACGTTTTGCGGCCTGTTGGCCAATTGACTAGTCCTCTTGTCTTTGGTACCACAGGCTTCAGGTTCGAATCCTGGCGGTGGCATGGATGTTTGTGAGTGGTTTGGAATGACCGTGAACCGTTTTTAACTAACAAAATTGCTATATACTAATCTTATCACCCTGAATTAATTGAATTAAAAATCTTGAGTTCTGTAATGGGAAAATGGCTAGGGTTTAAGTAACGTTAATTAATTTTGTTAATTAACTGTATTGCACCATACACTTTTTCGAATCGTTTCCAACGATGCCACTTATGAGAAGGTCTAATGATAACATAACATGAAATACACATTTTAAATTTGATTGTGTGCATCAGGGATATGAACAGATGCAGTTCATGCAGAAACCGGATTAACGTTATCGAACAAATCTGTGCTGGGAATTCAACAAACCTATTAAATCTGTAAACCAGAAAGTCCATTCTAGGGATTAATGCAGAATATGACACGTCATAGATGCTCCTTTTTAAAATGTTCTTCCTATGACTTCTTAATGAGTGGTTAACAATTATCATTTAAGATTTCGTCTCTCGAGTTTAACAATTACCTTAATTTTTGTAATGCAAACAAACTTTAGTTTTAGAATTTGGCAAGTTGTTTATAAATCATTCAACTTTCTCTTATAGTATTATGTCACATGGGCTAGAAAAATTTGTGTCGATAAACTTCTATTTATTTAATGAAAATGCTCATTATTTATTAAGATTCTTGAAATTTTTTTTTTATTTCCAATGGTAGATTATGAACAGTTATAGCAATAAAAAGAGCAACGAAAAAAAAAAAAAAAAAGAACAGAGAATACAACAAAACATGCTGCAACAGAGTTCATTCATCTAACATATCTCTCGCCTCCCAAAGTAGCTCGGCGAGAAAAATCTTGCTCAGAGCAGGACTGTGCAGTAGATGCCTGGTGTCCATGGCCTCTCCAGAGCTGCATATCGGGGAAGGAACAATTTTGAGTCTGTAAAGATGGTTTCGCAGGCAGTCGGTTGTCAAATTAGCCTCCATAATAGTAAAGACATCAACATCCTTCTCACACAGAGTCAGCAAAAGTGCTGCGCGCTTGGATTGAGACAGTCCACCGGCATTCCACTGTAGCACTCGAAGAGTATCCAAGTGAGGGGAGGAAGACATAATGCCAAGTTGTAGATCTTTTAGCCACTAAAAAGTGTTGCACCACGGGGAGCTAGAGATTCTTGAAATTAATATTTACAAAATGAAAACTTATATGTTTCTAAAAATTATAAATGTTTCTAAAATTTAAATTCTAAACCATTTTTTTGTTAAACATTTAAGCATTTTGCACTTTTCGTTATAAAGGGGTATAACATTTGATTAGGGTAAAAAGCATAAAGAGTAAAATATTTATATTGTTTATTTTGAAAATATTATTGAGAATCTCCAATTCGAAAGCTTTTTCATTACTTGTTATTTTGCGAAATTCCAATTAAAAGTGGATTAAATTTAAATTAATTATAAGAAACGGACATTTGGTCGATCGAATGTTCTATTTTAGATAATTTTAAACAACAGAAGAAGATAAAGCGAGGAAAAAATTCACAAACTATATATATATGTATGTGTATATATATCAATATGTCACTCTTTCAAGTTAGTAATTAATTTTCCATCTTTTCTCGAACTCAGATTTGCTTAAAAATGCTTATCTAAAATACAAATATGAGTTTTAATACTTCGATATGTTTCCCGGTATAAATAACAAATTTAATGCAAATTGATGCACTTTTTGTTCCCTCATACCTTTGTAAAAAGCTATTTTCATGAATGAAATACACTAATTATTGGAAAATAATTATTAGCAAAGTTAAAAATAGTATTAAGAGTAATTAGAAAAAAAAATACGAAAAATAATACGCATGAAACTATATTATTGTATTATTATATTTCTCAATTTTAATGAAATTTTCTCAATTAATATATACTCAAAATTTTATGCATATTTTCTATAAATTTATGTGTGCATATATTTACAAATCTCATATGCCGTTGGCTAATCTTTTATATACTGTATATTGTAATGAATTGAACGTCCGGTAATACTAAATAACGGAAAATCTAAACTAAAAAATATTAAAAATAAAATTATAAATTTAATGTATCGTTTTAGAAAAATAATTTGATATAACTGAATAAATTGAATTTAATAACTGAATATAATTTAGCAATTTAATAGTATATATTAATTTTATAAACGCAATTTAGAAATTTAAATTTAATATAATTGAATAAATTGAATTTAATAACTCAATATAATTTAGCAATTTAATAGTATATATTAATTTTATAAACGTAATTTAGAAATTTAAATTTAATTAAAATTAAAACGATAAACGTAAACAGATTTTAACTTTAAAAAATGACAAATATAAAAAAAGTTTTAAATTATTTCTGGTAGAAATTAAGAAAATTAGTAAAAAATATTTAATTAGTTAAAAATTCAGTATAGTATGTGAAAAAAAGTATATCAAAAATAACCTGTCGATATATAGCATACCAAATCTCCTTAAAGTTAAAAAAAAATCAGGAATATTTTGTAATAAGCTTAGAAAAAAAATATCATTTTTTTATACTATACTTAGAATATATTTAAACTAAAATATATAGACAAAATTAAAAAAATAAATTAATTAAAATATGATTTTCTAAATAAGTTTCATATTTTTTATATTAAATTGTTTTTTCCCTGGAATATATGATAGGCGTTTTTTAGAAATAAAATCAAGATAAATTTTTTTCTTTCATAATAAGTAAAATTTGTATGAAAAGCTAACAAAGATATAGGTAAAAAAAAGGACTAAAATTAATTAAGCAAAAATTCACTAAAATATGTACAAATAAGAAAAACCAACATGGACAAAATAAAAACAATAAAAAAATCATGTAAGAAAAGCCATAAAATAAAATTTTCTTCTGTTTTTAAATAAAATAACCTTTGCTTTCTTTAATTTCACATGTAAAAAAATGTTGTATTTAAAAACATATCACTGTTAGAAAAAAAAATTTTTTTAAAGATGAATTTTTAATTTTTTTTTCTACAAATTTAATTTGATGTTACTAAGCATTCCACCTAGACAGCAAAATAAAAAAAAAACAGAAACAAACAAGCAAAAACACACAAGGGTAAAAAAAATATATTTTTACTTGAATTGATACTAAAATTAAATGACATTTTATTCATAATTAAGCATGCTAATAGGCAAAAACATTTACTTGCTCTTCGCTGAAGTTTGTGATTATAATGAAGGCAGTATATAAGGCAATGGGCACTTCATCCTATGTTAAACATTGAGATTGAAAGTTTAGTTAAGTGTCATTTGCAAATAAGAATGTTTTTCAGTGTACTACAGACTTCAGGTTTGAATATTGGATGTGGCATGGATTTTAGTGTTAGCTGATTTCAGTTAGTGGTTCAGGATTCACGTTAAACTATAGGCCTCAGTATAATTAGCCTAAAATGTGCAAAACATTATCGTAGTGTGACAAACCAAACCTACTGTTTTTCATTTGTTTTCTGTGTTTGTATCTGTATACCTTATTTGATTATATGTGATAATAATAGGAATATCTTGAGATAACAATAATTAAGATCCTGATATACAAAATTTAAACAAAAAATACTCATTGAAGTGTTTGTATTTTTAAATGGTGGACTCAAATCTGATAGTAGATATTCAGTTTATGGATAATGAGACTCCATGAAATTAGCGACTGACTTTGCGACCTTCACAGATCGAACAATAACATATGGATTATGGGCTACACAATGAGTTGTTCTACCGTGAATTTTTAAAACTATTTTTTGCAAGATTACGATTTAAAACTCTGAGTAAATATTTTTTTTTTCCTTTTGGAAATATAAATGAGCTATTTCAACCCTAATTTGTTTCAAAGTTTAAAATATCGTTCAAATTAGCTTGGGAAAATATTCAATCGAACTCATTGGAAATTCAATAAATGGTAGATTTGTATAAATTTACAGTTTCTCTGTAATATTATTGAAATATTTTATTGTATATATAGTGTAGCAGTTTTTCCCACGTTAAGAGTTTGGGCATTTCACTCCTAGGTTTGTATGTTTTGTTGCTCTACGGTCATTTTTTGCACACTTTATACTAATTAGACCGGGACCTTCAGTTTAACGTTAATTCCGAATGCCTAACAACCACCCATATCACCGCCAGGATTCTAAGATGGAGCACCAAAGCTAGAGATCTAGCCAATTGACCAACATTCCGCCCAGCATTCATAGGAGACAGGAATTTATGCTCTTTGACAAATATATAATAACATCTCATCATTCAAATTTGACAGCAGACACGCAACGTTACGGATAATTATATATCATGCAATTAGTGTTCTATGCTATTAATGCAATTAGTGTTCTATAAGAACAAATTGCCACTCAAATATGATAGTTAATATTCAGTGTCACGGATAATGAGTCCTCATGAAATTAGTGACTGCCTGTGCGACCTTCACAGGTCAAAATAATTACAAATGCAATATGGACTACACCGTGATGGGTGATAGACTACGAGCTGGGAAAAATAGAATGATGAAGACTGTGTCTTACTAATAATGATGAAGTAAATAAGTTGTAGCGGGACGTGTTACATACATTTACTAAAATGAAAATGGAAAACCTTACGTACAATATTTAAAACATAATCCATTATTTGGTGTAATCATTTCCAATTGTAATTCAATAAATTCACGGCTGCTTGTAGCATTTTAAATGTCATTCCTCTAATAAAAAAATGTTAATTTTTATGTATTTAACTTATATATGAAGGTATATCTCTATCGTACGATATAATATTGAACACAGAAGAAGTAAAGACATCAAATAAATAACTGTATTCAATTACACCAAGCATATTTAGATAAAACAGACTCACATTTTTTTAAATATATTTTATCTCCAACAAGTAACCATTACAAATATCTGCAGTATAATAATGAACCTTATCTTAATAAATTTGCATTTTCATTACATTAAATAAATATAGAACATGCCTATAGAATTAAGCAGCCAAACATTTAATTTAAATGCAAATTTATTTTTATGATAACACATATGGAGATTATTATTTAACAAATGCAGTAAAATGTAAATATTTTTACAAGGCAAAAATAAAATATTTTTCCTAAAATTAATATAACAAATTTAAAAACAATAATTAAAAAAAAATTCAACTATTGGACAATTTTAATTTATTATATTATATATTGTAGCTTACTTTATTTAATATTATTTGCCTCATAATTTGTATGCTTTGGCTTTACATTTAAATAAATTGATTTTTATTTCTGTTCTCGCATAAACATAAATATAAAACGGTTTTTTTTTCTTGTTTAGTTTTGTTTTGTTTATTGCTTTTACAACAATGCAGAATGACAAAAAAATAAAATAAAGAGGTACATTTTTCGTTAAGTGCAGAAAATATTTATTCTGGAACTCAACTTAAATAAATTTTGTCTCCAGACACCTTTATCTTTTTCTTGTTTTCCTTCTGTTTTCGAAAATATCCTCTTTCTTATTAATGTTTTTGAAAATCCATAAGAGGCTAGATAAATATTCGGTGTTTGTTCGTGCGGGCGTCATTAAAGTGTTTATTTAGCTATTTAGGTTGTGGACTGGAAGAAGTACATTTATTTAGAATAGTTAATTTTTATTGTCTCATAAAATGTGGAGAAGTGGTGATTTATTTTAATTAAATAACTTTGTGATATTTTAAAATAAATGATACTAAATTTTAAATGTTCAATGGAGGAATATTTTTAATTGAATTCTATAATAGAAAAATATGCCACCTTTCTGTATAAATTTCAACATAAAAAAATTATTTAACCAATGGTTTAGACTTATTTCCCACGGCCTATTTATTCATTCATTAACATTATTTTATTATAACATTCAGTTTATTATATCCTGAAAAATAAGGTTACAAAACAAAGTTTAATTGAAAATACTGTAAGGAAACAAATTTAATAAATTTTTTAGCTTTTAGTACGCATTTTGCTAGAATTTCGTGGGGATTGGTTTGTCTACGATCATCTTGTGCACAAAAGGTGTAATTAATTAGGGATCTAGAGGTTATCGTGGATTCTGAATCACTCACAAACATCCATGCCAATGTCAGGATACGAACCTGTAGTACCAAATGCCAGAGCGCTAGTCAATTGGCCACCAAGACGCCAGGATTTTGTAGGAAGATAGCAGCAATTTTTTGCGTAACTTATAAAAGTAATTAAATATTTAATTTTTGAAGAGTTTTTGTTACAAGTGTTCAGGAGATTATGATTTTTAGAAAACCATGCAAATCTAAACCTACTTAGATAAAAAAAATTTCCCAATGTACATCTATTTGGACATGCACAAGAGCTGCAAGTGGTCTTTCTGATATATCGAAAACACTTTTGAAAATATATATATACTGCTCATTTAAAAGGGCGGTTGATGGCCAATTAACTATCGCTCTGGTCTTTGGTAACACTGGCTTCAAGTACGAATTCTAGCGGTTTGTTAATGGTTCGGAATCCACGTTAAATTGTAGGTCCTTGTCTAATTAGCCCAAAGTGCGCATAAAATGACCGTAGCGCGACAAACCAAACCTCATGTAAAAATTCATCCAATTTAGTGTACTGTAAGATATGTCACGTTTCTAAATTCTGGACACAGAGGACGTCAGTTCTGAAAGGTCTTTATTCTCTTTTACCCATCGGAAAACACAATATAAGGGAAGTATGGAGAGAGTAGGGAGGTAAAGAATTTTGACAGTGGTTGATTCAACTCAGACAGAGTTCCAGCTATAGCTAAGTTTCTAAAAGATATGAGAATGTCAATTGAAGCATAGGTCAAGTTTGGTTTGGTTTGGTTTGTCGTTTTTACGGTCATTTTTGCACACTTTGGGCTCTGGTCAACCAAAAAAATAAAAGTCCAAAAAATCCAAAAAATTAAAGATTTGGTGCTTACAAACCGTCGATTTACAATTAGAGACCTTGCTAATGATGTTGAAATTTGAGAAAGATCGGTCAATTCCATTTTGGGCCTCAAACGCGTCAAATATGGATTGCTACCGAAAACACTGAATGCCCCAGCTCACAATGCACTGATTCTTCGTGACTTTTTCGCCAAAAATGACATTCATATCGTTCCACAACCACCGTGTTCACACCGTCCTACTTCTGGCTATTCTCTAAACCCAAAAGACCAGACCGGGGGCACCGTTTTGAGTCGATTGAAGAGACTCAACGTGAATCGTCGCGTGTTTTGAAGGCCCGTCGATTTGCATACATTGAGGATTGGAAAAATTAGCATACATTGAGGATAGGAAAAAAAGTTGGCACAAGTGCATTGTATCCGGACGGGATTATTTTGAAGGCGATAAAATAAATTTAAAATTTAAATTGGTCTACTTTGTGGGCACAATAGACTCTGTTCTATTTTTTTTTTCAAATCCAAAC